>ONZH01012055.1:0-183388 GCA_900303285.1 Rhinella marina | reverse complement strand
CCATGCATGCTGCCCCTGCTGTTTCCTGTCAATTTCCGTGGTGTTTCCATCATTTTCTGAGGTTTCCAGGTTTTCACCCAGCCTTCCCTAGGCAGAGCCTTGGTCCCCTGCAAAAAATGCTCGAGTCTCCCATTGACTTCAATGGGGTTCGTTACTCGAAACGAGCACCCGAGCATCGGGAAAAGTTCGACTCGAATAACGAGCACCCGAGCATTTTAGTGCTCGCTCATCTCTAATAACATGTTATCTCTTTTCGTTTATTTTTTATGAATTTTTTGCTCTTTATCCTTCCTCCTGCCTAAGCTCTTGAATGCAATGACAGCAATAGTAAATCATGTCATGTGACACTGACATACATAGCTATTGGTAAACACATGTTTGATGGCGCTAACATACAGCGTGATTAAAAACACAGTGTTTACAAATGTGTTATGCTTTTTCACATTTCAAAACTTCCAAAATTTGTCCCTCATTGGGGCAGATGATGTTTAAACACACAAGTATTATGGGATAAAAAAATAAATAAAAAGTGGCTTTTTGGGGAACCAAGCATTCAAAAATTATGCCTTGGTGGGGTCAGAATGTCTGCATGCCTGCCCAAATGACATGCACAAGTATGAATTGTCAGAAGAAAACTGTTCCCTTTTAATTAGGAGCAGCAGCATGACAGTGTGGATGTGGAAAGGGTAGGGTATTAGAGGCACATGGCTGCTAGCGGCAGTAGAAGCAGCATAGCGTGGAACATACAAGGCAATAGATTGGCTGTCTGTGGGTTGTAGTAGTATAAGTAGTAATAGTAGTAGTAGTGGTATTTTTAATATTGGCAGATTGCTTAGCATTAATGGTGGCAGTAGGGGATTGGCAGCAATGAGTAGCAGCCGAGGGGATGGTAGCAGCAGCAGCCATATGGTACATGTTAGCAGGCAGCACATGATGGAGGCAGCAGCAGCCATGTGCAACATGATCTTAGATAGGCAGCAGCAGTAACAAGACGGTGCCAGTGGCATAATGGGGGAAGTTGCAACAGCCGAACAGAACATGATGGTAGGCAGGCAACATGATGGTAGGCAGGAAGGCAGGCAGACAGCAACAGTGGCAAGATGGCTTACTCAGCCTGCCCAGAAATCCATGGGTATATGGCAGAGACAGGACAGAAAGTAGGTAGGCCTGAACCTAGGCGTTGATGTGGGAGGTCTCGTTTTGCTAATTGGCCTCAGCCTGGCGTTACACGTGAAAAACTGCTCGGTCATGTTGACTGAACTGGCTGTTGAGGTTTCTGCTGTTTGTGGCGGGCGGTGAGAGGTGGGTGACTGCTCGTGGAAAGTTGCTGTAAGCAGATTTTGGAGTGAGGAAAACTTTCCCCTATTTTGCTTTGTTAGTGAGAGTCTAAAAGCATGGCTATCCAGTAGAGATGAGCGAATCATTCAAAAAATTATTCGCCGAACATTCGCCGAAGTTTTCCTAAGATTCGTATATTCGACGAATAGATTTGTTGTATTTGCGTACAAAATATACGTTATTATGTGCTATTAGCGAACATTCACTCACTAATAACGAACGTTCATTTACAAAATGTATGCATGAGCGTACAAATAGCTTACGAATCTCAGCGTACTATTGTCTAAGCGATTACGTAATACGCAGGCACGTACGAGGAGAGGCCGCGGCGTGCACTCCTCAGAGGCAGAGCGAATATTCGAGACATATATATGGTAAAGTGCAAATACATTATTATAGGTATAATATAAACATTTTAAATATCACCTACCTAGTATGCTCACGGACTCGTTTAAGTCTCTTTTCTTCTGACGCTTGTCATAGAACTGGAGCAGAGTCCCAAACTCAGTCGCAATTTGTAATCCACATAGGTAAAATTGTAATCCAAATGGGTAAAAAAAAGCAGCAAAGGTTCCTTAAAAAACCCTCTTTCAAGGGGCTCCCCAAATAACCTAAAAAGGGGGAAAAAGGGATGAGGCGCACAAATGCGCAACTTAATTTTCTGAGTTGCCTCGTCATCCTCCCGCGCTGGAGAAAGGGGCGGAACTACCAGGGAGGAGTCTGCATCGCTAAATTGAATTCGTATGCAACAGTGTATAGAGTAACTACCAGGGAAAAGTCTGCATCGCTGAATTGAATTCGTACGCAACAGCGTATAGAGTAACTAAATTATACGTAGAATAGCGTATAATTTATAGGACACACTACGTAGCGAATGCGTACAAAAGCGAAGTGAATCACCTAATATTTGGATTCGCTTCGCAGCTGAAAAATCCCAAGATTCGATACGAATCTACGAAGCAGCGAATAGATTCGCTCATCTCTACTATCCAGTAATCGTCAGACTGCTTGATGTCAATGATACGCCAGAACTGCGGCCTACTACTACTCCTACTTCTGGCTGCATAGCTGGTGCTGCTACTACCCACATTCTCCGTCTGGGAGAACAAGGCCTGGCTCTTGGTCTTGTGTTTGGAACCCTTCCATATTCTTAACATTTTTGGGCCTAAATGTACAGTCACACAAAGTATGTTATGGTTTGTAAGTCTGTTTTCTGAAATTTAAAGACAGGGAGGTGCAATAAAATGTCCTTCCCTTTCCACAAACACACTGAAGACACTGCTACTGACAGTTAACTATGGAAATAATGCAGGATTCGCATCACTAACAAATTTGGACCTAATGTATTCTCTGCATTAAAATATGCAGATTTAGAAAAAAAGCTTTGACTATGAGATTATTCCTCCCCCTCCACACACACATACACACACACACCAACACTTGAACTACTGGAGATGCACCGACACAGATTTTGGCCCAGTGTTTTTATTTAAAACACCACCATTTGTATTGTAAGACACACATATACACTAATAAATTTAAGGTTTCTGGAAATGACCTGACGCAGATTTTAGCCTAGTAGTTCCTCTAATCACTCAGATATTTAAACTGCTACCCTCTGTATTGTAAGACACACATATATGCTATTTTCCCAAAGCAAAAAAAAAAAGAAAAGAAAATAAATCTGTCCAGAGCTGTAGGAGAAGCCTACACACATCTTTCAGACAAATAGTTCACGTTATTACTCTGAGATTTAAAACATTTCTCTATGTATTGTCAAAAAAAACTTCCTGAAGATTCACCAACACAGATTTTGGCCCTGTATTTCATGTTATCACTCAGATTTAAAACACTACCCTTTTTATTGTAAGACACATATTGGGATTCATGTCGTCACCTATCCTTGGCTGAACTTGATGGACTTACAGTACAGACCAAAAGTTTGGACACACCTTCTCATTCAAAGAGTTTTCTGTATTTTCATGACTATGAAAATTGTAGATTCACACTGAAGGCATCAAAACTATGAATTAACACATGTGGAATTATATACTTGACAAAAAAGTGTGAAACAACTGAAAATATGTCTTATATTCTAGGTTCTTAAAAGTAGCCACCTTTTGCTTTGATTACTGCTTTGCACACTCTTGGCATTCTCTTGATGAGCTTCAAGAGGTAGTCACCTGAAATGGTTTTCACTTCACAGGTGTGCCCTGTCAGGTTTAATAAGTGGGATTTCTTGCCTTATAAATGGGGTTGGGACCATGAGTTGTGTTGGGCAGAAGTCAGGTGGATACACAGCTGATAGTCCTACTGAATAGACTGTTAGAATTTGTATTATGGCAAGAAAAAAGCAGCTAAGTAAAGAAAAACGAGTGGCCATCATTACTTTAAGAAATGGAGGTCAGTCAGTCCGAAAAATTGGGAAAACTTTGAAAGTGTCCCCAAGTGCAGTTGTAAAAACCATCAAGCGCTACAAAGAAACTGGCTCACATGAGGACCGCCCCAGGAAAGGAAGACCAAGAGTCACCTCTGCTGCGGAGGATAAGTTCATCCGAGTCACCAACCTCAGATATCGCAGGTTAACAGCAGCTCAGATTAGAGAACAGGTCAATGCCACACAGAGTTCTAGCAGCAGACACATCTCTACAACAACTGTGAAGAGGAGGCTGTGTGCAGCAGGCCTTCATGGTAAAATAGCTGCCAGGAAACCACTGCTAAGGACAGGCAACAGGCAGAAAAGACTTGTTTGGGCTAAAGAACACAAGGAATGGACATTAGACCAGTGGAAATCTGTGCTTTGGTCTGATGAGTCCAAATTTGAGATCTTTGGTTCCAACCACCATGTCTTTGTGCGACGCAGAAAAGGTGAACGGATGGACTCTACATGCCTGGTTCCCACCGTGAAGCATGGAGGAGGAGGTGTGATGGTGTGGGGGTGCTTTGCTGGTGACACTGTTGGGGGTTTATTTAAAATTGAAGGCATATTGAACCAGCATGGCTACCACAGCATCTTGCAGCGGCATGCTATTCCATCCGGTTTGGGTTTAGTTGGACCATCATTTATTTATCAACAGGACAATGACCCCAAACACACCTCCAGGCTGTGTAAGGGCTATTTGACCAAGAAGGAGAGTGATGGAGTGCTACGCCAGATGACCTGGCCTCCACAGTCACCAAATCTGAACCCAATCGAGATGGTTTGGGGTGAGCTGGACCGCAGAGTGAAGGCAAAAGGGCCAACAAGTGCTAAGCATCTCTGGGAACTCCTTCAAGACTGTTGGAATACCATCTCAGGTGACTACCTCTTGAAGCTCATCAAGAGAATGCCAAGAGTGTGCAAAGCAGTAATCAAAGCAAAAGGTGGCTACTTTGAAGAACCTAGAATATAAGACATATTTTCAGTTGTTTCACACTTTTTTGTCAAGTATATAATTCCACGTGTTAATTCATAGTTTTGATGCCTTCAGTGTGAATCTACAATTTTCATAGTCATGAAAATGCAGAAAACTCTTTGAATGAGAAGGTGTGTCCAAACTTTTGGTCTGTACTGTATGTCTTTTTTCAGCCGTATTAACTATGTAACTACATATGTATAAGCTATTTTCACAAACCAAAAAACCTTTCTATGGATGCCCTGACACAGATTTCAGACTAGTGTTTCATGTTTTCACTCAGAGATTTAAACTGCTACCCTCTGTATTGTAAGACAAATGTATATCTTATGCCCCACCTCACCCCTCACCAAAAAAAAAAAAAAAAACATCTGCAGATGCACGGACACAGATTTAGTCAGAGATTTGAAATGCTACTCTCTGTATTGTAAGACACATTTATATGGCTATATTCCCAAACCCACAAATAAATTTAATAAATCTGAACTGTCTGGAGATGCCCTGAGACAGATATCGGACTAGTATTTCTGGTGTTTTCACCAAGATTTCAAATGCTATCTGGAAGGTAAAACATGTGTTGTACAGTTTTGAGCTTATTGCCCCACAAGAAAAACAAAATAAAAAACCCTGTATTTCTGTTAAAATGGAAAAATGCTCTTGCAGGTAGAAGCTTTTGAGGTTTTCCAGCATCTGCAGCTGTGTTATAAAGTAGTAATTGCAGCTAGAAGGCATTGTCAGGTACACCTAGCCTCAGCTCCTCACTTATCACACCTTGGCTGAAAACTTTGCATGCCTTTCCCTATTTTACACAATTCTTCTTTCTAGCCTTTCCCTTCACTGTCTCTCACACTAGAATAGAAGCTTGACTGTGAATGTACACTGTCCCTAAGATTGTTTTCTGGCAGACATTGTAACAACCATCCAACCTTATTCACAGCCCAATACAGAATGACCTTCTGCAAGAGCACCAGTGATTGGCTCATCCAAGCTGTATGTTGGCCTGTGAGCCAATTAGGGCAAGCCTTCCTCTTAGGGTGATGTGAACTCCCTTCTTCTTCTTCCCTAGTGCTTTTTCTGCTGACATGTGCAGTAAAATGAAGTTACTGAAATAGTCTGAAAGTAATCTGAAAAAGTTGGGTTCGTCTTCTGAATAAAATTTTGGGAAGAATTGATTTTCTCATCTCCTAAGAACAGCTATTAATAATAACGATGTAAATAATGATAAATGTGCTGATATACCCCTGCCCCACCCTCCCCATGCTCTTTTTTCTGAAAGTGGTGAGGGTGGCATGAAAATGCCAATTGTGGCTAAATTAAATCTTAACAGTGCTTAAAATGTTGCAGCTATTTTTATGCCAGAAAACCAGCATATAGGGGTAGATAAATCTCCCTGTTAGTTTTGCTTAGTTTTAATTCAGTTCAAACAATTATTGAATGAAATAGTTAATGTTAAACGCAACAAAAATCTTTTTACTAAATCATTAAAACATTCCCTGTGTTTTCCCATGTAGACTTCACTTATTGTAAGTGCCCATAAAACTCCTTAATGTACTTTGTAATTACTTTAAATGACAGTCATTTATGAGTCTAACAGTAAACAGGGTTTGACACAGCACAGCTTGACCTGTTCAGAAAGGACAGCAGGAAGGTGTTTACAAGGCACAAACATGGAGCCATCATTAAAAAATTTTTAAATCCACCCAAAGACCAACACAATCTAAACAGTGATGCTGGGTTTACACAGCCTGATTGTTAGGCAGATTATTGGGAATGAACGTTCTTACGAACCCTCATTCCCAACAATCTGCCAGTCTACAGGTGCAGCCGACAATCCAATGAATGAGCAAAATGCTTGTTCATTGGGTGAAACTGTTGCCCATGCAGACAAGTAAATTGTCATTTTTAGGCAACAGATCATGCGGTCTAAACAGGGATCTGCTGTCCAGTTACAATGCTGCTGTATGAGGATGAGCGATCGCAGTAGTTATTGCTCATTCTCAAACCTTGGAGGTGATCGGTTTTTCGGGAAGGAATACTTCCCGATAATCAACTACTCCTCTGGCCATGTAAACCCACCATTATTGATTGTGAGCCACAGCCAGGAGTGGAGCCTCCACAGAGATAATGTATAATGAAAAGATCTGCACTTGTTCTGTTTTTTTGACCCAAACCTAGTTTGGGCACACAATCACTGATAGCAAACTCTGATCAAACACCAATGTGTGAATAAGGTCTTAGCAGCTATGGGAGAATGTGCAAAAGTAGCATTTGCACCCAAAAGTATCTCTACCAAGTAAGAAGACACCTGTATTATGAATGGCACATGGTAGGGCAAGGGTCCTGTCAGATTTTGCACTTTAACTCAAAAGCTTAAAGGGAACCTGCCATCACCTTTATGCTACCCATACTAATAGCAGAATAAAGTAGAGACAGGTGAGTTGATTTCAGCGGTCTGTCATTTATAAGTTAAAAGTAAGTGGTTGCCGAGAAGCAACTTCACAAACTTTGCAGACTGGGCCTGGAAAAGAGTCAAATCTTCATGAGAAGAGTCATGGTTATTCATGAATTCCTGCTCTCCCTGCTCACCTGCTGATGACTGACAGTCTTCTACTTAGTTTTCTCCCTTTCTCTCCAGGAGAGAACTGCCAATCATCAGCAGATGGGCGGGGAGAGCAGGCGATTATGAATAACCATGACTCTTCTCAGGTAGATTTGACTCTTTTCAATGCCTGGGCTGCAATAATTATGATGCTGGTTCCCAGCAACCACTTACTTTTAGCACATGAGTGACACACTGCTGAAATCAGCATGCCTGTCGCTATTTTATACTGCCCTCAGTGAGGGCAGCATAAAGTTGATGACAGGTTCCCTTTAATGTTACCCTTAGAGTTAGTGTTCATGCTATTCCACAGGTGCAACTTTGGACAAAAATGTATAAAGGGAAACTTTATTATGGAGATAAAGTGTGCCCCTTTAAGTGTTTGTTGCATGCCAATGTCTTTCTAACAAAGCTGGAACTAGCCCTGGACACAGAGCTACTTCAGTTGCTCTGCTAGATTCTTCTTCAGGGGGGATATGTGCTTTCATCTGCAACTCTCTCCCTGTCACAGCTTGGGGGGAGTGCCCTTTTTCATGGAGCAGTAGATGTGGCTAGTGGCAGATAATGGATACAACTGAGCATGTGTGACCACTCCATTAAGTGGGCGAGCACATTACTCGACAGATTAAACACTAGTGACATTATACTGAAGTAAAGAAAATCTGTCAAAATGGGAGTATTTTGTAACATAAATTACAAAAATAACATTTTTTTTGGCTGAATTATGTATTAAAGGGGCTATTCCCATCATAGACAATTGGTGCATATTGCTAGGATATATCGGTAGCACCTATATCGAGAACGGAGCGGGGAGCGCTGCGCCTGGAGGACCCCAGGTTTCCCGGGGTCCGGCCCCAACCAGGTGCAGCTCTCCGCTGCCCCCATAGAAATGAATGGGAGCGCACCGCGCATGCGCGGCCACCGCTACCATTCATTTCTATTTAGCCGACGGAAATAGCTGAGTGCTGGCTCGGCTATTTTCGCCGACCCCATAGAAATGAATTGCGGGCGGCTGCGCATGTGCAGTGCGCCTTCCTTCACTTTGGGGGCTACGTTCTCGATATAGGTGTGGGTCTTAGCAGTGGGACCCACACCTATAAGACAATGGGGGTATATCCTAGTGATATGTCCCCATTGTCTAAGATGAGAATAACCCTTTACATTTACATTTAACTTTACCCCTTTAATGGACCCAGTCAGTGAACATTCCTGCAAGGGGATAGAAACACCTTGCAATTTAACATCACTGTCCACATCATGTTTAACAGGTTAACATTTTTTAATATGTTTTGTGTATTTCTTGTGTATTTTTTTGTGTTTGCTTGATGTTTATTTGTACATGTGATGGCCGTTCTTCTAGTGCACATGACGGGCTCGACAGTGAACGGAAGAGTCCTGACCAAGTTTTCACCCCTAATAAACTATATTATCTCAACTGGGCCCCCTCTTGCCCTGGGCCCCATAGCAGGCGCTATGGTAGTTATACCCCTGACTGTAGCAGTTGTTTTTGGAGTGGAAGGCTCAAAGCACTGTGAGAGACCTAGAGCAGCTGGCCTCTGTCAAGTCCTTGAGCCCCGGACACTTGGGTGAATAAACAGCACCCCCTTACGTATAATGCTTGTTAAAGCACTATGCGCTCAGGCAAACCATAGAGATTTGTAACCATCATGTTTAAAGCCTTTTCGCCTTTTTGCACTAAGTATCACAGTTCATGCGCAGTACCCCAGAATGAGGTACTTGCAAACTGTTCTTGTTATGTAAGGTTATTTAATGGTTTGTAATGTTCCAGCATATTCATGTATGGATCTGTCAGGGTTAATTATCCTGACTCTGCCCCCTGCTAGATCCGCTCCTAGCTCAGTCTGTTCTTAGCAGAGGACGAGAAGAGATGTGATATGCTCTGCTCCTCACAGGACCAGGCCAAAGTTCCATAGAATCATCATATCTGAGGATTATCTGCTGAGAGAGATACCTCACAACTTTTACAGTACTCCAGGAAAACAGAGAGAGAGAGAGAGAGAAAGAGAATTAACGTGTCCAGAACCTGCCTGGCCGAGCACTGTTGTCAGTCAGTAAGGTATGTCCTGTTTAAGATGAATAAAGATTGTACTGCAGACAAAGGGACATTGCTAAAACCCCCGTCATACTTGGACACAGCCTGGCTCACCATATCTTAATCCTGTACCCCTCAGCTGGCAATTACAGCCACCATTGCAAGAATAATATCGCCAGCCTTAGATTCTGTAGAGGGAGACTTTGGAGAGATAGAGGGAAGAAGTACTACAATCCCCATTCCTGCTTAAATCCATACATTGCTACCGGGGAAGATTTGCACCGAGAACTATTTAGAACTGTATTTTGATACTATTGGATGTACTACAGCTCCCGTTGTGCACTTAAGTAAAAAGAGACTTCCTTTTCTATAGCTAACCTGGTTACTGACTCCAGCACCATATGCCTGCCATAGCACCTACTGTACATCTCTTGCCTTGTACCCACACCAAACCCACAACAACCATCAGTGCCAGGGCACCCCAACTACCATCAGACATGAGCCCCAAGATTAGGGTGTGCTCTGAGGAAAGAACAGGCGCGCCCTCCTATCACTGCCCTGGCCCTAGGGAGCATCAGTGTGAATAATTATTTCAGCCAGAACCACTACCACTCTGATCCGCTTCCACACCGCATGTTACAATCTCCGGGTTGTCCTGTCTTCTTTTGTGCCCCAGTCTTGGACTCAACATGGGTGGCATCTCTATAGTTGCCATAACCCGACATTGACTCCTACATTCCCTGTTCAATAGAGGGACCAAATTCTGAGAAATGTAACGATTCTTGTGTAAGCCACACAGACCTGTCCTCAAAAAATAAAGTGATATTAACAGCAGCTCATAGCAAAACAGCACAAGTTTATAGATGGATTGCAAAGAAAAAGGTCATTCAGCACATCCCAGTGAGCAGGTGCATGCTGCCATGGCTAGATACAGAAAGGAAAAAAATAAATACAATGCAACAGCACACTGCAAACCAAAGTACAAAAATGCCATAGTAATAGAAAGTATTCTGGTGCTAATTCTATGCTTATTTAGTAAATTTGAGATTCTTGGCAAATATATTTTGTACAAAATTATTTGGGCCCATCTGCCAAACGTCAAGGCGATCTCTGTAAGACGGGAGCCTAACACTAAATGCTACCTGTTATGTGCCATAACGGCCACCATAAAATTCAGGCAGTGCAGGTACCACCATGCATGCTGAGCCCACTCTATACCTCACCTGGTGCCAAATGGCTACCACTGAAAGCAATGAGAGTCCACTCTATACCTCTCCTGGTGCCAAAAGGCTTCCAGTGAGTGCAGGGAGAGCAGGCTACAGCTTTAGGGCCCTTTCACACGACCGTATGCCCTCCGAGGAAAACGGTCCGTGAGCGGGCCATATGTCCCGGAGCGGCATTGATCGTAAGCACGGGAGCGCACAGCATCATTGATTACAATGATGCTGTGCATGCCGGGACAGTAGTGCCGCGGGCGGCCCAACGTGCACAGCATCATTGTAATCAATGATGCTGTGCGCTCCCGTGCGTACGATCGATGTCACTCCGGGACATATGGCCCGCTCACGGACCATATGTCTCGGAGGGCATACGGTCGTGTGAAAGGGCCCTTATACTTACACTAATTAAAATCAGCCTGTGGGGCAGACAGGCTGGCCAGGGGTGCAAGACTAAATGGAGTAGCCACACCTCCAGTTTTTTCCCTTATAGATGGATCTGGAGGGTGACTGCTTGGAATTTTAAATCCCTCTGTATGCTAGCATGTCATTATTGGATTTAACACATTGCTAAATATAGTGATTCCAGTAATAAATGTAAATATAAAATCTCGGCAGTTTTTCTGATCAGAGACAACTTGGATCATGAATAGTGTTGAGCGAGCATGCTCGGCCGAACTCGCTGTTCGGCTGAGCATGCCTACGCTCGGGTCAGCTCGGTGTTCGGCCGAACACCGAGTGTACCCGAGTGCAATGCTCGAGTCTCTTCCCCGCACATTTGTTCGCTGTTACGCAGCGAATAAACGTGCGGGAGAGTACTGGCATTCACTGTAATGTTGATTTGTATGCTAATGCTACGCATTGCATACTAATGCGTACAAATTTGTATGCTAATGCTACACATTGTAGGCTAATGCGTACGAATTTGTATGCTAATGCTACGCATTGTACGCTAAAGCATATGAATTTGTATGCTAATGCTACGCATTGTACGCTAATGCGTACAAATTTGTATTCTAATGCTACGCATTGTGCGCTAATGTGTACAAATTCAGTTAATTAGCATACTTTTACGAGTGAAAGGAGTAAAAGAGGAGAAGTCGCGATTCTGACCTTTTTCTATTAATCAGACACCCTCCCCTCTTCCGAGCGGGGGGTGCCTGGTTTAGTCCCATTGACTAACATTATGCTTGGGTGCTCGGCCCGAGCACTCGAGCACCCCCTAGTGCTCGGCCAGAGCACCCGAGCATACAAGCACAGAGGTGCTCGCTCAACACTAATCACGAACCTTTAACCTCTCAGATGCTGTGGTCAATTGCGACAATGACATCTGAGGTGTCATTTACTAGGAGTGATCTGCTCCCAGTGACCAAACAGCAGGAAAGATTGTAGGAGCCATTAGGTTAATATGGCAATTGGAAGCCTTGCGAAGGCCTGCCATAGTAGAGTTCCTAATAAGCCTATGATCGAAGCAATCTAAAGTTCACATGTTCAAGTCCCCTGGTTGTGGGGAGGGGGGCGCTAAAAATAAAGTAAAATAAATAAATAAATAAAAGTTTATAAAAATATAGCAAAAAAAAATAAAAAAATTAAATATACATGTAAAAAAAAACATTAAAAAATTGGTATAGCTATGTCCGAATATGCTCAAGCTATTTAAAGCATTTATGTTGTACAGTAACACTGTAATTGAAGAAAAACCAAAGTTGTTTTTTTTTAACCAAAATGAAAAAAATGCTACCAAAAAGTCATAAAAAGCCCCATATTGTATCAATAAAAACTATAGATCATCCCACAAAAAAGAACTCTTTGGACCATTCCACTGGGGCTGATTTTGGCACATCTCAAAACAGACTCACATTCATTTTAATCAGAAGCAGCACTTGCTTTTTTGTGGAAAAAAAGGAGTGTTGAAAAAAAAGTGCCCTACTATGGGGTGGAAGCTACAGTCAATCCTCATTGAAATGAAGAGCAAAAAAACTGCTCTGTAGATGTCCACATGTTTTTTTTTCATGTTTTCTGTGTGGTTTTGGTGTGGATATGCGCCAAAAATCACAAGCTGTAAATGCAGTTTTGTATAGAAGTAAACACCCATTAGTTAAAAAAAAAAAATGCATCAAAAATTGAATGAAAAAATGCACGAGAAAACATGCCTGGAATCTGTGCTGAATTTTGTAGGTGGATTATTTTTCTAGTTTATCCCATTAATAATTTTTTTCCAGGTTTAATACATCATATGGAATATTAAATGTCACAATTATAAAGTACAATGTGTCCCGCAAAAACAAGCCTCATACAGCCATGTGAATGGAAAAACAAAAAATTATGGCTTTTGTAACACAGGGAATAACAAATAAAAATGGAAAATGGCTTCCTTAATGCCAATCCAAAGTGCATCTTCCCTCTGACTATACTTCATTAAACGTGCATTTACATTGGTTAATAGGAAATAGGAACGACACACACTCCTTAATCTTACTACTTGGTCAGTCTAATTGCCCAGTTTTATCTTATTAACTGTCTTCTTCCAGCGCTCTTATCAAAGCACAAGTCAACGCTAAAAGAACATCAGGGAACAACTAAATAAATGACTTCAATACAAGGTATTTCCCTTTTGGTATTTTCTTGGTTTTAGTCATTTGCTGCTTGGAAACTGAGTGTTTCCAAATCAGTGTGTGTTCTTTGCTGTAGGTGTTTCAGTTATTACAGAGGAGAATGTCACAATGCCATGTCACGCTGTACAAGCATATTTAAGTGAAGGACTTCAAAAAACAACAATGAACGAAATTCAACAAAACAATGCTAAATTTAGCAATCTCTAAACTTTTGATATAAATGCAGCTAAAGTCAAATAATTGAAAGGAATTTAATGATCTATACAGAAATCAGGTTTAAAGGGCTAAAACACTGTACACAGTGCTGAAGAGCTTCATAAAAAAAAACCTGTTAGATTAACCCCATCAGGACCCTGCAATTTTCCATTTTTTGTGTTCTCACTTCCTGCCTTCCCAGAGCCAAAACTAATTTTTCCGTTCACATAGCCGTATGAGGACTTACTTTTTGCGGGACAAATTGTACTTTTTAATGTTTTATGTATTATGGGGATGTGCTAGCAGCAGAGCCACCATTATATTTCTCCCAATGCTTGTCCTCTAGAGAAAACAAGACATTCTAAATAATGAAATCTATTTAGGAAAGAGTTTATAATGAAGTAATATGTATTTTCAGTGATTGTATTTTCTTAATTCCCGGAGAACCCCTTTAAATCTTGTTCAGGCTAAGGCCTATTACTAGTTAAGGCCGCCTTCCCCATCTCATTCTGGGGAAAGTGGCCCTGGCCAGGAACTGTGGTTTTGGTGCACCTAGATGCCGTGGTCACATTTACAGAGGAGATCCAGAAAGGGTTAATGACAACCACTGCAAATCAAATATGCGTGCAGCTGTTTCTGTCCAGCCGATTCTCTGCATATTTGCCAGGTAGTGGCTGAAGCTCCACAGGACCCCATTGTAGTTAATGGGGTCAGCGGGCATTCAGGTACCATCTGGCAATGCCAGAGAGCTCTAGCAGGCTGTTCTCTGCCGGATCTCTTACTGCAAAAGTGAAACTATCCTTAGACATATTTAGTAAATCAGCCCCTATGTTTATTCTAGGTTATACAAAGTTATCAAAAATTCTATTCAGCTGCTTTGCTGAATTTCACAAAGTAATTCGATTAGTTATAAATTACTTTGTCACGAATCACATTCCATTGTATGCAGTGGGCGCAATGATGGGTAACGGCGATTGCGCCACCCCCTGTCACTGTACCCCTCAGATAACATGTCCATCACTGATTACGGCATCTAGCATTAATCAGGGTTAATTAAAAACCATCCTTTGCTTGCGGAGAGGCCATCGCGGCCATCATTACACGGGCTGGGTACAATGAGTCACCGCACATCACCATGCGCAATGTGTTGCACTGCAACGGCCTCTCTGCGAGCAAATGGATGAGGTGAGCATGTCTTTTTGTTTACCGCCATTTCAGGAAAAATTGATTAATTACCATGAAGTGTGAGGAAATTCTGGTGCGTAGCGAATCAAAATTTTCCTGAAATTCGGATGACTTTGTCTGTTGGACTTTGATTCTCTTAACACTAGTTATAATTTATGCACTGTACATGTACTCAAACAATGGTCAGACAGAAAGTGAAGTGATTGCTGGCAAACCTGAAATAGCTCTCACTGCAGAATACAATTTCAGAGGTTCTCCATTCACAGAGAATATCCAGATTCATTGAATGCAGTGGAGACGTTTGGGTACGCACTGTATTTTGTCAAGTTCTATTCATTATTCTAACCCTGTGACAGTACATTTCAGTGTCTTAGTGCATAGTTTAGCATATGTTTAATAGTCTCATTCATATTTGTAGCAGATGTTTGCATGTGCATAGAGATCAAAAGACCGCTAATATCTTTCACCAAGCTGAGGTCGTATCCTAACAATACCGTACGACAGTAGAACAGGACATACAAATACCTACAATTAAATAAGCTAATCCGTTACCTCCTGCAGTTTGTTGTTATTTAGATTGAATTAGCACAAAATTACATAGGCATGTGAATGTACCTATTAAATGCATTATGATCACTGGTCTATATATGCCATAGTTTAATGAGAATATCAGTATGCATGAACACGATGTAAGCCTTCCCAAAGAACAAAATGTATGATAGAGTGAAAGGCAATGCAACCATAATCATAAAAAGGAATAGAAATATATTCGCCCAGTCTTTTATATGTCAAAAGGGTAGAAAACACTTTCTAGTTTCTCAGAAAGGCATCAGGTCAAAAAAGACGCTCCATTTTTAACACCCATCTTGTGTGAGGCAAAGCTATCCAACAGGCTCTGTCTGGCAGAGGAACAGACTGCCAGAGTTCACCGTATCTGTCATAGCCATATAGGGCCAGGCACTGCCAGAGCTCATCGTCTATAATGAGATCTGGCAAGGATTTGCTGATGTCCAGTATGAGCACCGCGTTTCGGCTGGAGAAAACCTGGTGTTCCATGTGGAAACCCCCGGCCGGATCCCATTATAGTCATTGAGCTCCTGTGGCGAACAGTAGTATCCATCTAGGCTGGATCCCATGAACTCCAACAGGCCGTTCATCTGCCTGAACAGCCTGACAAATAGCTTTACCTGCAGGTATTAAAGTCGCCTAAGTCTACATATTACTGACATAAACCATTGAAGTGAGTTTGCATGAGTATATATACGGTTGCAAGCAAAATTGTTCAACCCCCATTACAAATTAGTTTTATTATCCAAATGTACAAACTTTCAGCTGGGGGTGTGTACCTGCACAGACTTAATGTATGCATCTATTAACATAACATAGATGTCAGGAGTGGTGAAAGGTCCTCTTTAAATCATTTCATTTACTGAAAGCAGACACAGAGGTATGTTTTACCTCCTGTCCTCTGCTCCTAACTATGTCGGTTAGCAGTTTTGTTTCAATAAAACTGCTGACAGAAGCCCTTTAAAATACACTAAATCCAGAGACTGACTTTGTTCAGTCAATGCTCACTCTATTTTCTCACAAGCAGACAGTGACAAACTTAATTAAAACAATTACATAGTAAGTACAGGATAACATCTTCACCTGTCGTATTTTAGGAATGGGTGAGCAGCAGTATTAATTAATGTCGTGGTATCAATATCTGCATGTGCAGTAGTTGTAATTGTTTGTCTCTCTTGGATACTACACATTCCAGCTTGGAAGAACAAACAGTGCAAACCACAGCTGTTGCTGTATGATAAATGCTGTAATCTAATTGCCACTCCAATGCCCAAAAGACACATGCAAGTCATGCTGCAGCGCTTATTTAATAGCAAACGCTAAATAAAAGATAAAGACGTCTGACTCATACAGCTACTTTTACTATGCTATATTGGACACTCGTAGCAGCAGCTGTTATTCCAGTTGTCTTCTCAATATAGATCCCTTTAAAAGCCAGCAAGTAATATCAAAACGCCTATCACCTTAGAGAGCAAAACTTGTATTTCTGGAGCAGATGTTCTCCTGATCCTTATTCATGGTTACAGCTTTATAAAATAGTAATCCCTACAGTTCTGTTGTCATGGCAACAAGAGGATGTATAATATCACTCAGAACGGAATCTATCTAATATGTGGGTAATGATTCAACCTAAGTCATTATGGGCTTTTAGGTCGGGTTGCTATTCTTTACTATATTGAAACTGATTGTATAAGATTCTGTTCATGACTTTCCTTTATAACTGACCCATCACAGCTAAGCCATGGTGATTTTCACACAGGTATCAGAGAATCTCGAGTCCATTGGGGTTCAAGGGTTTTTCCAGGTGTAATGTTGATGACCTTTCCTCAAGGTAGGTCAACAATATCTGATCAGTTGGGCTCCCGGGAACCCAACCGACCGGCTGTTTGAAGTGACCGCCGGGCACTAGGAGAGCCGCGGCCTTTTTCTAGGCCTGTGATGTCACGTTCATCCATTACGTGGCCTAGGAACGACTCAGTCCAATTCAAGTGAATGGGCCTAAGGTGCAATATCAAGCACCTATCCAAACAGCTGATTAGCGAGGGCGCCAGGTATCAGATCCCTGAGGATAGGTCATCATTATTAAACATCTGGAGGACCACTTTAAAGTATTTTTTATGGCAAGAAAAATATTGCATACTCAAATATAATGTCAAACACAGAAGGAATCCCTAGTAGGATCAACATAGCCTATATGCAAGAAAGTAGATAAATGGAATCAGAGAAGTGACTGATCTTTCAAAAACCATTTGACATATCATAGTGACATGACAAGTTTTGATTGGTGGATGGGTCCAGGTGCTAAAAAAAAGGGCAGGCAGAGTCATTCAGTCAAGCACTGTGCCCCTTCAGCATACCTTCAGCTAATGAGGATAGTTCATCACAGTTGACGTGGAACAGAACTCAGATGAGTGCTTCTGCTTCTTTGGTGTAGATCATGGTGTCTTAGCACCCAGACCCCTCTCTGCTCAATTGGTGTGGATCTTGGGATCTTAGCAGCCAGACCCCCATCAATCAAAGTTTATGACATGTCATCGTTAAGGTTAGTTATTCTTTAACTAGCGCTGAGGTTCAATACTTCTTTATTTCTTCCATAGGTGGAACCCCACTGATCTTCAGGAGGAAAAGCCATAGTGCTGTTTAAGCATATGGATCCATCACCTCCAACGTAGAAGTTGCACTACCTCTAAAATTTGGAACTTGTAGTCAACAGGAAATTATAAACACTTAGTGATCACTATTACGCCTTCATATTGCGGTCACTAAGGGGCCTTAGGCTGGGCCACTGCCTTTTAACAGTGACCCAGTCTAAGTGCTACATGGGGTCTCCCTTGCGGTGGAGAATGGGGCTCAGCTCTTATATGCTGTTCTAATTGCCTGGACATGCAGAAGGACCAATCTGGGCTGCTTATCCAATTATATGCCGCAGTCAATAACAACTGCACTATACAGTCTAAGTAGACTACCTCTATCTCTGATCATTTCCCCAAAAATGTGGGCA
Source organism: Rhinella marina (assembly GCA_900303285.1). Taxonomy (NCBI): domain Eukaryota; kingdom Metazoa; phylum Chordata; class Amphibia; order Anura; family Bufonidae; genus Rhinella; species Rhinella marina. The sequence goes on along the minus strand of ONZH01012055.1, from coordinate 165,223 downwards.
TGCAGATTTCTGTGCATGCACACTGCAGCCTAATGAAGGTCCCTAGCGTGTTCAAGCAGGCCGTGTTTCTTTGTGGCAGGCTGCTGGTGGATCTAAGTATAGCACTGACCATAAAAAACACTGCACTGCCTGAACAGTGCAATGTAATTTTGAAACAAACAAATGATTGTCTATTATAATGCCCTTGTGGGACTATTAAATGGTCACAAATGTTGAAAAAATATGTATTACATAAAAAAAATTCAAGTTAAAAATACACATTTTTCCATTGAAACCATTTTTTTTGTCAGAAGTGTTGTGTTTTGTTACAATTGACTGAGGATCATGAGTTTCTCAATTCTGAGGATTCTAATTTGCAAATCACACTAGTACTTCCAACTGAATCAATACAATGTATGGACATTGTACACACAAGACAATAATATATTGAGTCCCTCCCATTCAGATGTGATGCCAGAAGTGTTTAGAATGATGACAGCTTACAGAATTGCAGGGAGGTAGCTAGGGAAAGGTCAGTCCTAGGAAATATCGGAGACAACAATGCTGTTCTAGAAAAAGAAAAATTTGTGTTGCTAATAATGGAACGCTTACTGTGAAAGTGTAAATTGTAAGGCGGACACCCAAATGGCAGGGCTTTTGTTTAGGAAAGGAGGCAGACTTTCTCTACCATTTGCTGGGGCTGGAGGTCTCTGTGTTCATGTCCTTTACTTATTTCTATTTTCCACTCTTAAAGTGGTTATCCAATTTCTCAAACCCCCCACATGTGTCGGGCCCCTCACCCGTAATATACTTACCCCGCTCCCTGCACTGCTCCTGGTCCACACACTGCTGCCGCTCCCTGCACATGGATGAAAACAGCAGGCGAGGACGAGTCTCCCTAGTGTCACTCTTGTGCAGGTAGAAGCAGCAGCTGCGGTGCGGGGTCCAGGAGCGAGTGGGGTAAGTATATTACCGGTGAGGGGCCCGGCACATGTGGGGGACGGGGGCGTCAGGGGGTTGTGAAATTGAATAACCCCTTTAAGCTCTTTATCATCATTATAAATCTGTTATACTCCATAAACTTTATGAAAACTTTGCTCTCTGTGAGACAAGAGACTTTTATTTGAAGACCTACCAGAGGAATCAGACATCTATATCAATGATTCAGAATTTCAAGTACAGTATAAGGACCTTGTATGCAGGACCCCTGGGACTAAGGCATTTCTGGACTAGACTAGAGCCTCCACATATATTTGTATTCATATTTGGTAATCTGAGTGGTAAGATTACAGAAGCAGTTAAGAAACTACATGAATGAAAAACCCCTCCTTGAAGGGAATCACCTAGATCAAACCCTATTTAATGCACGAGTAGTACAATAAATAGGGAGTTTGGATTGCTATTTTTTACACCCTTAAAGCTCTGCAGGCTTACATTGCCAGGGCTGCTTAGCTTGCTTATATTGATGATCCATGACAAATTTCACAACTAAATTGCTGCCAAATGAATTAAAAGTTTTATCGAAGAGTTTTGGACAAATCACATATAAAACGTTGCTCAGCACCATTTTACTGTGAAAATTGGAAGGGAAAACCAGGAGGAAAGAAGATGGAGGAGCACATGACACTGGGAGGAAGTGGGGGAGAGGGATAACCCTGATTGGTTCAGAGGCCGACAGACATTCTGATTAGAGAATAAGGGGCAGGATTCCAGATGGTCCATTAGTTGAGAACCTCATCGGACCCCATTCTGTGTTCAACCTGAAAGGATGTCTTGTAGCAGTGTCTGACAAAAGGCTATTACAGATACAAGTTTCTAATCTAATATTATAGGGACACTAGAAAAAGAGTATAGGAAGAGAATAAAGAGGTATATTTTAGGGTTTGATCAAGGAAAGCATATGGAGAGGAGTGTGAGACTGGTCAATGTCTCAGTTGTTTCATGCAGCTTGCTGGCAACTACGGCAACAAATTTAGTTTCCAAAGTTTACAGACTTATTGCCAGCACACCAATAGCATACATTTTACTGCAAACACTGAATAATTGCAATTGTAATTGGGCATTTCAGTGCACACTTTGATATTACCACAAGATAATGGGTGCTTATACCAAGAGAAATACTTCACTAATGCATTGTTAAACCATTGTTATTGAATGTGTTGTATATTACTGCATGATAACAGATAGTTACAGAAAAAGTATTTTACTGCAATCACACAATTTGTATACCTGTGTTATTGAACGCATTTTATATTGCTTCTAGATAATTTGTGTTATAAATTACTGCAAGATAACACCATTGTCAAACCTGTGTTACTGAATGTATTTTATTTTTACTGCAAAAACTGTGTTGAATTATTGCAAGATTATTTAAGAAAAGATGATTGACCTCAGGGAGATCAACCATCATCACCACAGAGACACCATCACGAGTCTCAACGTTGGTGAATCTAAAACAAGGCTCCCTGGGAAAAGCAATATGCAAATCAAAAAGAAAACCACGGAGACACCATCACGTGTCTCAACGACGGTCAAAACTAGCCAGGCCTTTCACCGGGAAGGAACAACCAAGGGAAGGGCATTGGTATCTACTAGGCATTGCTCCCACTAGCCAGATTCCTACTCCACACTGATAAGGGGCAAATACCCCGAAACTTCTGTCTGTGGATGGATACCATGTTTTGGCATAGGTGGTTTCCTTTTGGAGACTGCCCTTCCCTTGGTCGTTCCTTCCCGGTGAAAGGCCTGGCTAGTTTTGACCGTCGTTGAGACACGTGATGGTGTCTCCGTGGTTTTCTTTTTGATTTGAATTATTGCAAGACTGTTTAGTTCAAACACATGCACCCCACTGTGTCAGTGAACACATTCTATTACTGCAATATACCGTGTAGTTTAAACACATTTTACTGTAAAAACTGTCCTGTAATACCCATGTTAGTGAATGCATTCTATTACTGCAACATACTGTGTGGTTCGAATATGTTTTAATGCAAAAACTGTATTATTAGCCAAATAAATTATCAATACTAGTGTGCATTGATTTTGCAATTTTGCTAGTACCATTTAATAATCTATGTACCAAATCGCTGACTTTTCATTTATAGGCCTCATAATAAAATGTGTGGAAAATTGAAAAGTGGAAAATGAAAGACCCATGCCTCATCATCTGTGAGTTAAAATATTGGTAGTAGCAGCAGTTGCAGCACCAGCCAGTACTTGCATACATAATGGAGAGAACCTTCTACGCATGAGCTCAGCAGTCCAGCTCTCTAATCGAGTGGAGTTTTGAGGCCACACAGTGGGGGGACAGGATAGGAATGAATGAGAATAAAATGTAGTGATTGCCTATCTGCAGTACTACTCATGTAATGCTGCAGTTGCAGCACACTGCCCAGCAGGGCCGATTAGGTCCCAGTGTTTACGAATTGCAGAGTGTTGATGTGGCCTTATTAGTTTTGTGTGTCATGGTGCTCCTACCTGGATACTGTTGCTCCCCAGGATAAGGCTTCATAGCAACAAAAGGAGGAGTTAATAGTTGACTAAGCCAAAACCAGACTTTAGAAAGTTCAACAGTTTTACTTGAATAAACTTGCATCCAAATAATATTTGATCTTTCTCTGGCTCCAGCAGGTTTTGGGGTGCACTGACAGGTCAGCTCAGACCCTTTGCTTTGCCTCTCCCTGCTGTGCTAATCTTTGGTTTAGTTACTGGACTTTATGACAATTCTGGTACCTTTCAGTGGGATACCTTTGGCTGTTGACCCCCCTAATAATACTCTGTCTATGAACTGCAAGGAGTTGTGGTTCTCTACAAGCTGCTTCCCCAGGAAGACTCCTGCTGTAGGAGGGGGAGCTCCCCACACTGTGCCATGTCTCGTCTCCTTCCAAGACTCAACTCCACAGCTTACTGTAACAACTCCCTTGGTAGGAAGCAGGACTAGCTCACTTCTGCCCAAAAAGGGGGGAAATGGAATGGTAAGTTCCATTCTATCTAATGGTACTCTGCCAGATATATTGCCACCTGCTGGACAACCAGGCACATTACATGTAATAAAATACATTAGCCATTGCAATTCCAATTGGGTCACTTACTGTATGTCTTATGGTGTCTATCCAAAATGCTTTAGGAAATCAATGCATGGTAATAAATTTGATTAAAAAACTATTGTTACACCGTTAAAAAACAAAAACAAAAAACAACAACAAAAGACAAGATTTTCCTGTTCGAAACATTTTTTTGGATTGTGGAATGTGATTTGATGTTCATGATCCGGGACCAGTTACCCGTTGCAACAGGGGATTAAAGATTAACCAACCCACTTCACGACATGCACATGTACGGCACATGTCCTCACTTTAATGATGGTGCCGCCTCCCGATTGAAGTAGGAACCATTGTTTCACACAGAAGAGACTTGGGGCTAAGGTCTGCGATTGATTATGTGGTCAATTATAACCATGGCACCTAAGGTGGCTTTACCTGCGAGGGCTTGACTTCAGGGGTCAAAAACAATAACGTTTCCAAGGCATAAACATAACAAGAGATTGCAAAAACAATTAAGACATGTCTCCAATGAGCACCTTGGTCACAAGGAACTGTAAATAATTGTACATGTAGTGAAATAATAGTAAAGCAAAATCTCCATGTAATATCTCTAAAAGCTGTTATGAACAGCTCAGGCAAGATGGCTGACCCCATAATTATGTTCAGGAAATAGAATTAAAAATGTACAATCAAAAACTAAAAACAGATTAGAAAAAAAGGAATGTGTGTCACTATCTGGTTTAAACTGGCAGGAAAAAAAAATCCTTTAAATGTCAGTCAATAAATTGCAAAATATGTTAAAGAATGCATAACATATGCAAAAGTTAAGAATAAAAATTTAGGTAGAGGCCCCTTGAGGATTTAAAGGTTAGATCACAGATGGCTTCCAAAATGTCTCCATAGATTAATATAATATATAAGAAGAATTCCTTCATTGTCTCATTATACTAAAGCTTTAGAACCAAAGAAAGGGAAAGATTACAAAAATCGGGAAGGTGAATTGTACAGTAGCAATTCATCTGTGAAGTTTTATAAAGGAGAAGGATCAAAGGATATTTTACCTAGCATCAATTCAAACATCTCTGAATATTTCTGGTTTATCTCAGATAAGATCACAGAATACAAAGCAAACTCATATGCTGTATACTGTATATGCATCGATTTTTACTTCTGTACACAAGTGAAATAATAAGGATCTCACTCTAGTCTAAAGGCAGAATAAGACATCAAATGGTTTCTGAAGAAATGCTCACACAAAGGAGATGAGGATTCTCCTTGACTTCTGACAGAAGAAGCCCCCTTGACCACCCATATTATCAAAGTCAATTTTCTCACTATATGTGAAGCATGCCAATGGGGATGTGTGAATATGGCTAGTAGTACTAATGGTTCTGACACTCCCGGGGCCGCTCAGTGAAAGGAAGGGTGTACCTATTCTTCCCTTTGGGGCACTCACTGATTTTGGGGTTCTCCTTCCAGTTGGTGTTTAGTAGTGCCATTGCTGTTAGTGATTGCCATGAGGTGAAAGTCAGAGATCCCTGAAAATTGAGTCAATGACGGAGACAGGTTTTAATGTAACAAATCCTCTGTTAATCAGGTCATATTCAGTCAGGAAGCAGGCCAAAGTCAGGGCAAATACGTGAAACAAGTCTGAGGTCAGAGCAGGCAGCAGGGGGTCAGAGTTGGTAAACAGGAATAGTTTGGTACACTGGCAGACAAACTAAACAGCTGTCACATTCAGGTATGGGAGGGACACACCACACAGAACATAAAAGGGAAGGGGCAAGGAAATAAGGCCTGGAAACTAGGGAAAAGATGAACACCTCCTACAGAAACCCTAGCTCAGGTCCTAACTAACTACCAGTATGAACAGACCCCAGTGGTAGGTGAGTTCATACACAGGAATACCTAGAGTCCTATCTAGCAATATAGGACCCTGGTACTAATGACTGTAATGAGACAACCTGTACATCCAAAGGGTTGGATAAGCAGGAGTCTCCCTCAGGCCAAATACAAAAGACCAAGGAAAATAACACACACAGAAAATCCAAACAAAAGACAAAAAGAAATGTGACACTTAACTTCAAAGAAGCTGTGGCAGCACCAGGAGCTCAGCAGAGATCCAACCACCAGCTACCCACAGGCCAACTTGAAGCTATAAATCACATAGTATTGTGGGAGTAACAACTATAAGTAGGGAAGGTAAAATGATCACAATAGCAACACCTGGAGGTTAGGGGTGTGGCAAGTACCAGAAACAACACAGACGCCAATTGATCCACAAGGTAAACATGTCAGATCAAACCACGTGTTGCCAGTCTCAAAGATCTCCTGCCACTCACTGTCGCAAGGACATCCGTGTGTATCGGTACGTCGGTGACAACAGCACATCTTCATTGGTTACTAGCAAGCTAGGGCTAGACCTAAGGTCCTTGTCCTGACAGTTCACTGTTTTTCACCATTAAATCCCTATACAGGGATCTGGCCTTTGCTGCAGAGAAGCCAACTGGGAACTAGCTCTTGGAATAGTCCCTGTGTGATTGGCAGATGGGGTCAAAGACACTGTTGCAGAGGACCAAGGGGTCAGGCAATATTCGGATTCAGGTCAGTGCAGGCCATGTTCGTACAAATAGGTGAATCAAGTTTGAGGTCAGAGCAGGCAGCGGAAGGTCAGAGTCAGTAAACAGCAAACTAGTAAACCTGAAACTAAGGCACCTTCTCATAGGGTAAGGTGACTTAAATACCCACAAGTTACGAACCATTGGCTGGAGTAAACTAGGGTGCAGACAGGAGACAAACAGGACAGAAGGCCTTCACTGGGAAGGCACGTGGGACACCAGTGGCCAGACTCACTGCTGGTGGGTAACAGAGGGCAACCAAGTACGAGCTGCTGGCAGGAAAGGAGAAGAGGGGTGAGTCACATGGTGCCTGTGCCCTCCTGAGGAAGCAGGACAGCGGCTGAGCTCCACATATCACTATAAGGCCTAGTTCACGCTTCAGTGATTTGGTCAGTGATTTCCATCAGTGATTGTGAGCCAAAACCAGGAATGGAGGCCACACAGACATAAGATATAATGGAAAGATCTGCACCTGTTCTGTGTTTTTGACCTGCACCTGGTTTTGGCTCACAATTAGAGATGAGCGAATCTATTCGCCGCTTCGTAGATTCGTATCGAATCTTGGAAATTTTCAGCTGCAAAGCGAATCCTTTGGATTCGCTTCATATTATTCGCAAATCTTTGCAAAATTTAACACGCTTACGATACGTACGATACGTATGAAACGTACGAAATGTATGCATTCTGCCCGAGGCGGGACAATGACGATACACCCAAGCAAGAGCGGGAAAGTGAAGATATGCCCCCTTAGAACTGGAAAAAACCAGCCCAGCCCACCGGGATCTAACTATTTTGCACGTATAGGGAGTGAAGACTCATCCTATATCCCATTCCAAATTGGAATGAAATTTATTTTGGGGATGAGTTCCCTGAACCACCGCCCTCTCTAGACATCAGGGTGTAACAACTCTGCCAGAGAAACCCAGCTTCAGTGCCTGTGTCTTCCTTAGCACATGCTGAGGTTGCTGTTGCTGCGACTCGTGAGGCGGCTGGAGCGTCTGCTGTGGCTCATGCGGCTGGAACGTCTGCTGTGGCTTGTGCGGCTGGAATGTCTGCTGTGGCTGGTGCGGCTGGAGCGTCTGCTGTGGCTCGTGCGGCGGAGGCGACTGGAGCGTCCACTTTGCCGCCCAGGAGGAGATCCACCCCTTCCATACACCAGAACCCAATTGTTCCACCATCTGTGACGGCCCATGCACAGACCCTCTGGGACTATAAAACCGCAGTGGAGGACTGGATCATACAGGTACTCGACCACCCTAGGCCGGGCGATCATCCATTGGAAAGCCGAAAGAGAACTGTGCTTTTCCGTTGGGAGAGGGTCTGGCTTCCTGCAGGATGACGAGGGTGGAAAGGAATATTTTGTGGGCCGCATGTCGGTGAAATGGCCATACCTGCCACAACATCGTCATAGCCTGTACGAGGGAGATCAGGTGGAGTACACCCCCATGGCGTCCCTGAAAGGCCCATTTGAGACCGGGGGTTACCCTCCTTTCAAAGCCTCTGGTGCCTACAACGGAAGTGTGGCCGGATGAACCACCAGGTCCAGGACGCTTGTGCTGCCTGCAGGAGTTCCCAGATGGCATCCTCCGGTTCAGGGAAAAGCCACAGCCTCAGCCGGAGCCTCTGATTCCTGGACTGCCAGCACCACCACCACCACCACAGTCCTTACAGCTGGGTCAGCTGATCACGTTATCGTTCACCTTCCAATCCATGGTCATCCACCAATGCCAGCTCCCATGGAAGATGAAACCAGAAGCAGCGAGGGAAGCTGGGTCTTCTTCCCTGGATGCAACCTTTCCAGAACCACTGCAGCCGGAAGTCCTTACCCCTGCTGTCCCGGCAGGAGGATCCGGAAAAGCTAAAATGGCTGCAGCTCTCACCAGCGTCACCACCACCTGGACCCGGTCAAGTCCAACTTCAGGAAGAAGAGGGCACTGGAGTACCACCACCGCAGCGAGCATGGCCTGCAAGAGGCAGGTGCATCTTCTGATGAGCTTCAGCAGCAGCTCGAGTGAGGAGGACTTCAGGTCCCTCATCTGAGGAACCCAACTACTGGCAGTGTCAAGGACCCTGCAGGAGGACCTATGGGAGGCACACCATGGACTGCACCTGACGGGTGAGATGCTAGTTGGCAGTTGTTTTTGTTTAGTTTGTGTTGCCCCCGTTTGACTCTCACCCAGATGGGCATAGCTGTCAGGACTCCCCCCATTCTGCAGAAAATTCCCTGTTGCGCCGAAATGCGCCTATTTTCCTTCCCCCCCCCCTTCTCAGGTTATTTGGGAGCCCCCTTTGCAAAAAGGGTTCTCTATGTGCTGCTTTTTTCTAATATATAATGTATTGCCCCCGTTTGACTCTCACCCAGCTGGAGTGGACATGGCTGTGAGGACTCCCCCCATTCTGCAGAAAAGTCCCAGTTGCGACTAAGCGCGCCTATTTTCCTTTTTACCCCCTTCTCAGGTTATTTGAGAGCCCCCTTTGCAAAAAAGAGTTCTCTATTTGCTGCTATTCTCTATTATCCATGTGAATTACACATTACCTGTTTGGATTACAATTTTACCTCACGTGGATTACTATTGAATTTTGGAATATGTGTTCCAGACAGACAGTGTTTTATCATTGCCAACTAGGAGCCATAAGGTGAGACTCAAATGTATATTTGAGCCTTTTATGCTTGCAAATGTGAAATTGATTGCACTTAAATGTTTGCATACTTATGTCTTTGCTGTATTTTAGCTACACTGTTTTTAATGGTTCAGCACTTTAGCCAATTGTGTGTATTCTTTTACCGGTACTGCAATGTATGTGTCCTATTATGCACTTATTGTACGGTGTTTTTAGTAAATTATGCACTTAGCTGGATAGCTATCAGTGAGCCCCTTACTTTTCTACCTCATATGGACTGCTTCTAAAGACTGTACACCCTAGCCTCGTGCGCATGACGCATTCGCAATAGTTCGCTAAGGATTCAACGCACTTTTGTACGCTAATGCTTACGTATTGCGTACTTTTAACTGCGCTGACTGTATGTACGTAATTTGGGCAGGAATGTTCGCAAAACAACGTGTTTTTTTACGTAGATTCGACGAATGAGTTGTTTAAATATGAATTTTGTCAACAATTTGGAGAATATTCGGCAAAGCAAATTTTGAATGATTCGCTCACCTCTACTCACAATCACTAATGGAAATCACTGATCAAATAACTGAAGTGTGAACTAGGCTTAAGGATGTATACAAAATGATGATGCTCCATATTTGACTATAGAGCTGCATATAATGCTCAGGGAGAATTGTCCCATTTTCTTAAAGGGGCACTGAGTTTTGCTAAAACTTTTGATATGTCATAAAGACATATCAAAAGTTTTGATCTGTGGAGGTAGGGGTCTGAATGCTTACGCCCCCATTGATTGCTAGAATGAGAAGGGAGAAGTACACACATATCATACTGTCTCTTCTGGCTGCAGAGGATGGAATCCGGGCGGGTCCATAGACTTCTATTAAAGGGTTTCTACAGTTTTTAAAAACTGATCGGCGGGGGTCCGACACCCGGTGCCCCCGCCGATCAGCTGTTTGAGAAGGCAGCGGCGCTGCAGGAGCGCCGCGGCCTTCTCTGTGTTTACCGCAGGCCCAGTGACGTCACGACTACTATCACTGGCCTGGGCGCGGCTAAGCTCCATTCATGTGAACAGAGCTTAGCCCCGCCCAGGCCAGTGATACTAGTCGTGACGTCACTGGGCCTGCGGTAAACACAGAGAAGGCCGCGGCGCTCCTGCAGCGCCGCTGCCTTCTCAAACAGCTGATCAGATCTGATCAGCCCCGGGTTTCGGACCCCCGCCGATCAGATGCTGATGATCTATCCAGAGGATAGATCATCAGTTTTTAAAAACTGCAGAACCCCTTTAAGTCCATTTCCTGCAACAAGGAGATATGCACTTGCCTCTTTCTCCTTGTTCTAGTGATCGGGTCTTAGCACTCAGACTCCACCGATCAAAACTTTGAATATTTCTCTATGACATATGAAAAGTTTTACCAAAACTCCAGCCAATCTCCAACTTCAGTACCAGATTCTAGAAGCATGAAAAATATTATATAATTAGTAACCAATTATGGTTTGACACTAACCTTGCATAAAATAGAGAAGTGTGAATAGTCCATTTATAGATGTTAGTCATTTATTCATACCGCCTTGATGATCTTGAAGGGTTGGAAAGGGTCAGATAATAATTAATATGTTAAAAAACATTGTTACATAGTTACATCGTTAGTGGGTTGATGAATTCAGCTCATTAACAGAAATTAGTATAGTAAAGTTATCATTCTACAATTTTTATCTGTGTATTCAATATGTTTTATCTTTCTATTCAACATTTTTATGCTGAGATTTAGTCGTATATAAAGAGTAGAACATATAGTGAGAAAGCATATACAAGAAGTAAAAGGTACTGCATAAAGTAAAGCTGTGCAGTACCATCCGGCATTGTCCTTAGTCCAATGGAGTACCAAGACTATAAACAGTGAAAAATACTGCCCAGTTATTTTTTTTAAAGTAGGTAGGTTATTTGTTTTCTAAGTAACTGTTAAGCAGGTCATATACGTTAGATCTATGTTGGTAGAACCCACTGTTTTTTTGGTTCGACTGATCATCTAATGTGTATGGTACTTTTCAACTATCCTGACAGCTGATGGGGAAATAAGGATGAGGCACGTTGAATTTCACCTGCCTAATCCTTTAGTTCTCAGGAGAAAAGCTACAGTCTGCAGCTTTCTCCCCTCTCCCCATACACTTCGTATTGGCCAAGTTGAGCAGGCATAGGTATGGGGGGAGAGGAGAGATAGCTGTTGGCCTAATGATTAGAGATGAGCGAGTAGTGAAATATTCGAAAGTTCGAAATTCGATTCGAATAGACCGCGATATTCGACTATTCGACCGAATATCAAATCCCATTAAAGTCTATGGGAAAAAAATGCTCGCCACTTGGAAATCTCAATTCGACCACTTGGAGGTCACCAAGTCCACCCTGAAACCTCAGAAAAGGATGCCAACACTGCTGGAATGCAACTGGGACAGCAGGGGAAGCATGTCTGGGTGCATATAACGCGCCCAAGTCGCACTATTACGCCACTATCACAGCCTCTCAACAATACACTCCAAAGACAATATAACCTCTCTGTAAAGTGAGACCATACAAGGAAACCTTCTTTCCTCTACATTGCCATGGACCCCAAGCCAAACTAGACAAAAAAAAGATAAAATTCTGCACCCCTTAAAATCACGTTGCCTATGACAACCACAGATGGCATAGGCAAGGGGGAAAGCAATCAAGCCATCACTATTTTTCCCTCTGTGCCATCCCTGCCTTGCCCAGGCACATGTCCCAAAACATCATCCACGCCCGAGTAACACGGTTACTGCAAAAGGCCATTTGACCACCAACACTTTGGTTTGAGGCCGGGGATGCTACATCTCCCTGACGGCACACTGGGTGAATGTTGTGGAGGCGGGGACGGGCAAACCTGCTACCCCCACCCAAGTTTTGGGCCTTGGTTCTGTCTGGATTTCCGCAACCCTTACAGACCGCTCGGCAAACCCCTCCTTCTCCTTCTAGATTTGTTAAATCTGTCCACCACCCAGTCAAGTCCACAAAGTCCAGTCTCGTCGATAGCCTGCAGAAACTGCAGGGACCTCACTCTGACCCTCCTTCCTCCCACCCTGCCAATGTTATCAACCCAGTGTTCCCACCCATGCAAGAATCGCAGGAGCTATCTGAGGATTTTGTTTGTTCTGATGCCCAAACACTGGAGCAAGCTCCATCTCTAGCTGATGGTGGTGTGGAACGGGCACTAAAGTGTAAAATGATTAGGGACGATGATGAGACACAGTTGCCAGCAAGGGAGGCTGTTGGAGCAAAGTGAGGCAGTGTAAGAGGAGGTGGTTGAGTATGACGAAGTCAGTGACCCGACCTGGCCCAGTGTCATGTCTAGCAGGTAAAGCAGTGGGGATGTTGAGGGATGCGTAGGACCGCAAAAGGCAGGAAGAGGCCGTGGGCTGGCTCATGGAGAAGGCAGGCTAGAGCCCGCAGGGCCGCATCTCTTCCCTATAACAGGCCCCCACACAAAGCTCTCCCATCGAGGGCTCTTAGGTCCTTCTTGTGAAAATATTTTAATGAGTGCGCAAAGTTAGCTTGAGGTGAGCCCTCGAAAAAATTATATGGAGGCCCAAGAGGTGAGCCCTCGAAAAAATTAAGTGGAGGCCAAAGAGGTGAGACCTCTTAAAAATTGTATTAAGGCCCAAGAGGTGAGCCATAATAAAAATAGTTTGTAGGCCCAAGAGGTGAGACCTCTTAAAAATTGTTTGTAGGCCCAAGAGGTGAGCCATGAGAAAAATTGTTTGTAGGCCCAAGAGGTGAGACCTCTTAAAAATTATGTGGAGGCCCAAGAGGTGAGACCTCTTAAAAATTGTTTGTAGGCCCAAGAGGTGAGACCTCTTAAAAATGATGTGGAGGCCCAAGAGGTGAGACCTCTTAAAAATTGTTTGTAGGCCCAAGAGGTGAGCCATGAGAAAAATTGTTTGTAGGCCCAAGAGGTGAGACCTCTTAAAAATTGTTTGTAGGCCCAAGAGGTGAGCCATGAGAAAAATTGTTTGTAGGCCCAAGAGGTGAGACCTCTTAAAAATTATGTGGAGGCCAAAGAGGTGAGACCTCTTAAAAATTGTTTGTAGGCCCAAGAGGTGAGCCATGAGAAAAATTGTTTGTAGGCCCAAGAGGTGAGACCTGTTAAAAATTATGTGGAGGCCCAAGAGGTGAGACCTCTTAAAAATTGTTTGTATGCCCAAGAGGTGAGCCATGAGAAAAATTGTTTGTAGGCCCAAGAGGTGAGACCTCTTAAAAATTGTTTGTAGGCCCAAGAGGTGAGCCATGAGAAAAATTGTTTGTAGGCCCAAGAGGTGAGACCTCTTAAAAATTATGTGGAGGCTAAAGAGGTGAGACCTCTTAAAAATTGTTTGTAGGCCCAAGAGGTGAGACCTCTTAAAAATTGTTTGTAGGCCCAAGAGGTGAGCCATAAATATATATATATTTTTTATTTTACGGAGCAATTCTACGGCGGTTAAGGAGGAGGAGGTGGAGGAGGAAATGGCACTTCATACAGATGGCACTTCACTTTTGGCTGCTTTCCACTGTTGGAGAAGCAAAGTCCGGGTCAATCCACTTGCTGTTCATTTTGATTAGCGTCAGCCTGTCGGCACTGTCGGTTGACAGGCGGCTGCGCTTATCGGTTATAATGCCCCCAGCTGCGCTGAACACCCTTTCTGATAACACGCTGGCGGCAGGACAGGCAAGCACCTCCAAGGCGTACAGGGACAGTTCCAGCCACGTGTCCAACTTGGAGACCCAGTAAGTGTAGGACGCCGAGGGATCGGGGAGGACAGGGGTACGGTCTGCCAGGTACTCCCGCAACATCCGCCGATACTTGTCCCTCCTGCTGATAGCGGGCCCCGCAGTGATGGAAGTTGCACGAGGGGGTGCCATGAACGTGTCCCACACCTTGGAGAGTGTTCCCCTGGTGGCTGTGGGCCTGATCGATGTTGTGGGACTCTGGGAGACCCTCTCCTCTCTGCCACCAGCGATGGTGGGTGGGAAAATCTCCATCATGTTCTGCACGAGTTCCCTCTGGTATTCCAGCAATCGATTCGTCCTCTCCTCTACCGGAATAAAAGAGGAGACGTTATCTTTATACCGGGGGTCCAGGAGTGCGAAGACCCAGTACAGTTTGTTCTCCACTATCCGGACAACACGTGTGTCCCGGGAAAAGCAGCCCAGCATGAAGTCAGCCATGTGTGCCAGACTCTGAATAGGCATGACGTCACTGTCCCCACCAGAAGGATCACTTGCCATTTCCTCCTCTTCCTCTTCCGCCTCCTCTCCGCCCCATCCGCGCTGAACCAATGGGACGCACACAGCCTGACTGCTACCCTCGCCGCCAGCATCCTCCTCCTCTTCCACAGCCACCTCCACCTCGTCCTCCTCCTCCTCATCCTCCTCCTCCTCCTGCAACTGCCACCGAGAAGCAGACAAAAGTGTGGTCTGACTGTGTAGCTCTGTTGCGTCTCCTCCTACCCCCGTCTCCTCTGCGTGCAATGCGTTCTCCCTTATTGCGATGAGCGATTCTTTAAGGACGCATAGGAGCGGGATGGTTACGCTCACTATAGCATCCTCGCTGCTGACCTTCTTGGTGGACCCCTCAAAGATACGCAGTACATCGCATATGTCTGCCATCCATGGCCACTCGTGGTTGGCAAACTGAGGGCGCTGAGTTGGAGGCACGCGTGGATTCATAATCTGGTACTCCATCAATGCTCTCTGCTGCTCACACACCCTGGCCAACATGGACTAGGTGGAATTCCAGCGAGTCGGCAGGTCGCACAACAGCCGATGTTGAGGCAAATGGAGGCGTTGCTGGAGTTTTTTTAAGCTAGCAGCAGCTACAGTTGACTTCCGAAAGTGAGCGCACAAGCGCCGCACTTTCACCAGTAGCTCTGCCAGGTTGGGGTAAGTCTTTAGAAATTTTTGGACTACCAGATTAAAAACGTGGGCCAGGCATGGTACGTGATTGAGTTCGGCAAGCTCCCGAGCCGCCACCAGGTTACGGCCGTTATCGCACACGACCATGCCTGGTCCTAGCTGCAGCGGCGACAGCCACATCTCCGTCTGCTGCAATATGGCGTCCCTCACCTCTGGGGCGCTGTGCTTCCTGTCGCCCAAGCTGATGAGCTTAAGCACCGCCTGCTGACGTCTCCCCGCGCCAGTGCTGCAACGCTTCCAGCTAGCGGCTGAGGGCGATGTTAAGGCGGAGGAGGAGGAGGAGGAGGAGGGGGGTTTATCAGAACCCGTGCTGGCAATCTTGGGCGGGGGTGGTAGGTAGGCCGTCTCTGTTTGCGACCCCGTCCCCGCTTCCACAACATTCACCCAGTGTGCCGTCAAAGAGATGTATCGTCCCTGGCCGCAAGCGCTTGTCCACGAGTCGGTGGTCAAGTGGACCTTTGCGCTGACTGCGTACCTCAGGGCCCGCCTGATGTTACGCGACACGTGCTGGTGCAGGGCGGGGACGGCACTCCGGGAAAAGTAGTGGCGGCTGGGGACGGAATAGCGAGGTGTGGCAGCCGCCATCAGGTCGCGGAAGGCCTGCGTCTCCACAAGCCTAAACGGCAACATCTCCAGGGCCAGCAGTTTGGAGATGTGGCAGTTTAAGGCTTGGGCTTGGGGGTGACTCGAGGCGTACTTCCGCCTGCGGTCGAACTCCTGCGAGATGGACAGTTGATGGGACGAGGAGTGTGAAGGTGCAGGCGAAGATGCGGGGGAAGGGGAGGCTGAAGGAGAAGGCCCCAAAGTAGCCGAGGCAGAGGCAGATGTGGAGGTGTCCTGGCTGGAGGTCTGGACCGCAGTGGCAGCACACAACAAAGGGGAAGAGGCAGTGGCAGGAAGACTTTGCGCAGGTTGTATTGCGTTTGCTCTCTCCCACTCAGCCCAGTGCTTGACTTCCAAGTGACGCCGCATGCCTGAGGTGGTCAGATTGCTCTTCTCAGAGCCCCTACTCAGTTTTGATTGGCAGAGTGTGCAAACCGCGCTCAGTTTGTCATCCGCACAAACATTAAAAAATCTCCACACCACAGAAGTACGAGGCCTCGATGGGGGAGCTTCGTGCGACTGCCTGCTGCCGGGAACAGCTTCGGCCCTGCTGGCTGTGGCCTCACTTCTCTGTCTGGACTGTCCTCTGCCTGTGGACATCCCTCTGCCTGTGGACATCCCTCTGCCTCTGGACATCCCTCTGCCTCTTGCTGCCTTTTTCGGTGCTGCGCAGACCACCACCTCTCCACTGCTTTCCCCGCTGGACATCACCCCTGGCCAAGTGGGGTCGGTCATTTCGTCATCCACCACCTCCTCTTCCACTTCCTCACTCTGCTCCTCCTCCTGCCCACTGGACATTCCAACAGCCTCCCTTGATGGCAACTGCGTCTCATCATCATCATCGCTCATGATAACAGATGCTGGTTCAGGGTCCACATCAGCAGGAGATGGCGAATACTCAAGTGTTTGGGCATCACTACAAACAAATTCCTCTGCTAGCTCCTGGGATTCTTCCGGCACATCTGAAAAAGGACCCGAAAAGAGGTCCTGGGAGGGGTCAATGGTGGGATGACTCTGTTGGCCAGGTGTGGAGGAAGGAGGGTCAGAGTGAGACTGTGTGGATGACTGGCTGGTGGACAACTGTGTGAAAGCGCTATCGGCTATCCATTGCACCACCTGTTCAACCTGCTCAGGCCTCAACAGCGGTGTAACCCGCCCCCTGCTTAACTGTCCCATAAAGGCAGGGATTCTGGATGAGTGGGATCCTGGCTGCCCCTCACCAGCACGCATTGTATCCCCACTGGCTTCAACAAGGCCACCAACAGCATTTCCGCGCCCCCGTCCTCGTCCACGTCCGATTCCGCTAGCCCTACGCATTTTTTTTTTTGGTTACAATATTTTGCCTTCACAGCCGTATACTACCAGTTCAGACGGTGTGTATTAACACCACGTATATAAAATACTTTTGCAAGCACGCAGAACGCACAGTACAGGTG
This sequence comes from Rhinella marina, assembly GCA_900303285.1. NCBI lineage: Eukaryota > Metazoa > Chordata > Amphibia > Anura > Bufonidae > Rhinella > Rhinella marina. Next base: position 147,966 of record ONZH01012055.1, on the reverse strand, counting down.
CCAAAGAAAAGGGCTAGTTTTTTAATATTTCTAGGTACACAGCCATGTACTAACAGGTCATACGGTGTGTATTAACACCACGTATATAAAATACTTTTGCAAGCACACAGAACGCTCAGTACAGTAGACAAAGAAAAGGCCTTTTTTTTAAATATTTCTAGGTACACAGCCGTGTACTAACAGGTCAGACGGTGTGTATTAACACCACGTATATAAAATAATTTTGCAAGCACGCAGAACGCTCAGTATAGTAGACAAAGAAAAGGCCTTTTTTTTTATATTTCTAGGTACACAGCCGTGTACTAACAGGTCAGACGGTGTGTATTAACACCACGTATATAAAATAGTTTTGCAAACACGCAGAACGCTCAGTATAGTAGACAAAGAAAAGGCCTTTTTTTAAAATATTTCTAGGTACACAGCCGTGTACTAACAGGTCAGACGGTGGGTATTAACACCACGTATATAAAATAATTTTGCAAGCACGCAGAACGCTCAGTACAGTAGACAAAGAAAAGGCCTTTTTTTTTTATATTTCTAGGTACACAGCCGTGTACTAACAGGTCAGACGGTGTGTATTAACACCACGTATATAAAATAATTTTGCAAGCACGCAGAACGCTCAGTACAGTTGACAAAGAAAAGTCCTTTTTTTTTTTATTTCTAGGTACACAGCCGTGTACTAACAGGTCAGACGGTGGGTATTTACACCTGGTATACAAAAAGGGTATTGCAGGCACACAGAACCCAGAACACTAGAGCCAAATAAACTGTATTTAAAAAAAAAAAAAAGTACACAGCCGTATACTGCCAGAAGATCAGATGGTGCATATACACACTAGGTATATAACAGGGTTTTGCGGCTAAAAAGAATGCAGAACAGTAGTGCCAAATATAGTTTGGTATGTAGCAGAGCACCTAATACACCACTAATGCCTCTCTCTGTCCCTACTCCAGCAGCTATCCCTGAATACAGCAGCCGTTCTCTGCAGAGTGTATATGGTAGTAAAGCTATCACTGTACTGCACTATAGTAGCCCTGATAAGGGCTTTTAATCACGCTCCTGCCTGTCCAACAGCTAAAACCTATCTCTCCCTTCTCCAGCCTCTGTCCCTGACTAAGTTCACGCAGCATATGCGAACGAGCAGGAAGAGCTGAGTTTTTAATATTCGAGGTCACGTGGTTTTTCCAGCCAATCCATGTAGACGCCGTTTTCGCGCTGCCAGCGTGCTCCGCAGGCCTGTCATACATGCCCCCTGCATGGTGATTGGTGGAAAAAGAGCGCCAGGGAAGGTGGGAGGGGAAACGAATTCTAAGTGCGCCATCGCCGTTATACTCGATTGAAATCGAGTATGCCGAATAGCGTAGTATTCGATCGAATACCGGCTCGATCGAACACTACTCGCTCATCTCTAATAATGATCATACAAGTGACAGTTATCCTATGTGTTTACTCAGCTTTAGAGCTTGACATGTGTGAGAGGTTGGATGAGTGAAGTAATGGGGGCGGAAGGTTAGAATACTAGGAAACAATGGAGATATCAGAAAATTCATTGACATAAGACATTGGTTATTATTAGGGATGAGTGAAAAAACCTTGGTACCGAACTGGGGCTCGGTGCCAAGGTATCAATTAGGAACCGAACACAAGTTCGGTACCAAGGCTTTTTTTACAATAATAATTAATTCCCGAAGTTATTACACAAAGTCTTGCGCGACTTCGCGAAGTAATAATTTCGGCTCATCGGAGCCAATACATTCTAATACTGTACAGAGCAGGAACTCCAGGCAGTATTAAAACATAGTTTTTTGTGAATCGACTTAAGATGTATCATCCGAAGTTGATATGCTCCTCCCTAGTTATTATAATGAATATAAAGGATTACATTACCAGAAGCATTTGCAAAATTGTAACAAGTCCAAATATTATGGATTTTGAATCAAATAAAACATCAAGCAGCAAGATTTTAATAAAAACCAATTGGACCATTTTATAATGATCTAAAATGTTAATAATGCAATCAATAAATCAAGTGCGTAGCATTCGGTGGCTTCCTATGAACAGCTTCTCAGCTGAAAGGGCATTCTTCTCACTAATTGACAAGCTCTATGTTTAGTCGTAGCTTCCTTTTCCTCGACAGTGAACAAAGCAGAATTGTGACAATACCGTCAATACTTTAAAAGGGATGTCTATAGCTCAATGACAAAATAATGAAGTAATTGCTAAAACCTGGTATGCATTAGACTAACATCCTGCAGTCAATAAGAAGCAGTCAACCAATGTGATCCCACTTATTAGTAGACTATTCAAAGAATTTGAAATTCTTAGAAAAACAGAATGTTTATTACTGCTTGAGGAGATTACAATTTAAAAAAAATCTAAATTTTGTATGCCACTTGCTTTTTTGGATTTTTTTTCTTTAAAAAAAAAGAAAAAGAAATGAAAAAGTCTATTCATACAAAAGCTGTCATAGAAGCAGAAAGAAGGCAATACAAAGCAGGGGTAACTCCATAATGATTAATTGTCCTGATGACAAAACAAAAGCTGGGGGGAGGTTCATTCTAGTCCGGGAATTGAGCTGCTTTTTAAAGTTAAAAATCTCAGTACAGGTTAATTGAAAGGCTTATTCCAAGAAAAGTACACAGCCGAGTCACATTATTATGACCGTCAGCTAAAACCCAAGGTAACCACGGTGTGTAGTACGGACAGCAGCTAGACAAGCTGGGAGTGACTCAGTAAGGTCCTGGTAGGTTGTCACAGGTATCTGGAGCCATGCTGACTGCAGTTCATCCCACAGCTGCTGGAGGGTGTGTGATGGAGGATCCATAAAGCGAACTTGATGATCAAGGTGGTCCCACAGATGCTCAATTGGGTTCAAGTCTGGGGGGTTAGGGAGTCAGGGTAGTACGTGGAAGTCTTGGTCAGGCTCTTCCAGCCAATGTTGAACATTTATAGCCATGTGACACATCGCATCGTCGTGCTGGAAGATCCCATCCACCCCAGGGAAGACAGTCAGCACGTATGGGTATACATGGCTGGAGTCTTACCCTAATCGGCTGACAGTGCCTTTCACATGGATGAGTGGACCCAGAGAATGCCACAAAAACATTGCCCAGATCATAAGGCTTCCACCACCAGCTTGTTTTCTTCCAGCATTGGTTGCATGGTGTTTCATTGGCAGAGGTGCAGTGACCATTTGTCTGCTGGAGCCCCATAAGCAGTAATGTTCACTGGACTGTTGCTTTAGACACAGGACTGTTAGCCCCTGGTTCATTTTGGCGATGAGCTGTTCCACTTCAGTGTGTCTTTTCACCCTCAATCACTGTGGTTGCCAAAGTTCACCTCTCCCAGTTTGCACATCTCTTATCCACAATAGTGCCATGTTTCCACTCACGATATAATTTCATCACAGCAGCACATGAACAGTTCACAAGTTTCATAGTTCCAGCTCCTTGACCCCAAAGCCAAAAATCATTGAGGTATATGTGCAGACAGCCTATCGCACACCTTATATACCCACAAAGCCAGCTCACGACGTGATTCATCCGTGTAGTACTATGCAATAAATAGGACATTTCAAATGAAGTAGTAATATACAGTATGTGCAATAAAAATATTGTTTTGTATTTTTATTGATTTTAGTGGATAGTAACCTACAATAAATAAATACCTAAAAAGACCACCAAAAATGTGTAAAATATGGTTATAATAAAAACTAGATTTAAATAATATGTAATTTTCTTATGATCCTTTATTTTTTAATAATACTGAATGCACTGACTTTTACAGTGATTTGGCCTTTCTCTGTATTTTCCTGGTACTTGCTGTAGCCATATGTTTTAATCACTCCATATCCTGGGAGGCCACAGAAGGCTGGAAGCAGAAGTCTCTAGAATAGTGACAGTATTATCACACCTTAGTGAGATTAGCAGAACAGCTCTTACAAAGGACAATAGAAAATTGTAGAAGTTTTCAATAGATGGTAATCGCTGCCATCCTAATTACCATCAGTATTTGTGCTGTCAGGCACGCCAAACTATTGTGATTGCTGCAAAACAGTTGTCTTTTTCAATTATCAGCATAAGAATGAATATATTGTCATCATAATGTTCTGTTTCAGCTTATAAAGGAATGATTCAAAACTTCAAATCCTTTTCAAAAACTGCTGTGTGTAAACATTGTATATTGACAATCGTCATAGAGTCAAATTTTCAGATCTTCAGAAAATCATAACATGTAGATCAAGAGGTTCTCCTTCCATAAACATATTTTATGTGTGTTGACAGGACCTTCTATTAATGATACTTTCTAACTGTACAAAAGGAGGGCTTGCTGTAGTAAAGAGCTAGCACTTTCACTTCTATGGGAGTTACAAGAACAGCCAAGTACATGTGCATGCTGGGAGTTGTAGTTTCACAACAGCTGGAGTGCCAAAAGTTGCTGATCTCTGAGCTAGAGATATGGGAGATTTTATTATGCATTATGAGCAATTGCGATGGAGCTCTGTCCTTGAAAGCCAAGCTGACTAATAATGAAGTCATTGAAAGAGAGAAAAAATTGTAATAACCTTTTGTCTACCTATGACTAATGTGAGGATGTGTAAGCATAGTTATGACAGAAAAAAAGTTCTTAGCGGATGATGTCTTCAACTCCTTCCCAGAAAATGATGTAAATACAGTACATGGCACTGTGAGAGAGTTCTTCGCACAAAGTACCATACCTATATTGCACTGGCATTTCACAGTCTCAGGATCTAAGCCTGGGAAACCTACAACATAATTCTGCTGTAATACGGAGCTGGGCTTCCAATGCAAAGGCGAGTGGAATTGGAGCCGAACATCTTAGGCTACTTTCACATTTGCGCTTTCCCTTTACGCTATTAAGATCCGTCATAGGATCTCAATAGCTGGGGCAAAAAAGCTTCTGTTTTGTCCCCATTCATTGTCAATGGGGACAAAACTGAACTGAATGAAACAGAATGCACCAGAATGCATTCTGTTCTGTTTGGTTGCGTCCCCATCGCAGACAGAATAAAGCTGCAAGCAGATGTGTTCTCTGACACAATAGAAAACTGATCCGTCCCCCATTGACTTTCAGTGGTGTTCATGACGGATCGGTCTTGGCTAAGTTAAAGATAATACAACCAGATCCGTTCATAACTGATGCAGATGGATATATTATCATGACGGAAGCGTTTTTTCTGATCCATGGCGGATCTAGCCAAAACGCTGGTGTGAAAGTAGCTGTAGTTGCTGTCGTTAATAGCAGCTGCAGAATTAAAGTAATTTACAGAGGAAACTCCTGTTGTACCCCTGAGATTTAATTGGTGACCATGGCAGCTGAAGGCCTAAAAATGGTCTCTGGTGTTTCCATGTATGGAAGTCAATTACTAATAGGTGAACCAATGGTGTGAAATACATCACATACAGAAGTATTTAAATGTATTCTACAAGCAATCAGAAGATTGGAACTTTATGTTTCCTACTGGGACTTTAAAAAAAGTGAAAAAAGGAAGAATATTGTAGGAAAATGAAAAACAAAATCAAGTCAAATATTATCCCTTATTCTCTTTTAGTTGTATACCAAATGAATATGTATTAAAATATATGTACACGTAGACGAAGTGGATCAGCACTCACTTTTTGATGCTACTAAATCTTTACTTTATTGCCAAAAGCAAAATACATTCAGTTGTTATGCATTTCGGCTAAAATGCCTTTTTCAAACAAGCATAAAAAGCACCAGAAATGGTTGTAAAAATGGTAAGAAGCAATCAAATTCATATGTGCCCCAAAATAGTACTAATAAAAACCACAGCTTGTCACAAAAAGAACAAGCCCTTACACAGCCTCCTTGATAGAGAAATAAAAATGTTACTATGGGTCTTAGAATATCGCGACACAAAAAAATAAAAACAAATTATTTTTAATTTTAAAAAAAGTAATTTTATGATGCAAAAGTAGTATTTGGTCAAATAATATACTTGTCATGCTCACATTCTCACATTCAATGGCCAATTTAGTTTTACCTCTGCCTCCACTTTCAAACAGGATCAGATCATCCAGATGACTTGAACTAGCGGTTTTGCAACCCTATTCCCATAGTTCTTCGAACATCAAAGAGTCCATTCACCGCCTATCTCAAGTTTTATTGTCATTTGACTTATTCCAGGCAAGTTGAGTGAGGACAAGAGTTGGGAGATGAATGGACTCTGTGTTTTTACCTAATAAATAAGAAAAATAAAAAGAACTAAAATATTATTGCACTGTGTCTTTTTCTCTTATGTTTGCTGAACAGTGAGAATAACAGAGTAATTATAATCCAATACAATTTATTGGAAATATTAGCTAAGGGGATCCACTAACTTCTTTTTTCTTGGTTTAGTATATGAATTTAACCACTTCCCGTCCGCCCATTGACTATAAACATCCGGGAAGTGGTTATCTATCTCTGAATGGATGTTTCTGAACGTCCATTCAGAGATAGCAGCTGCACGCTAATCGTGCAGCTGCACAGTGGAGTACCTGCTGTCAGTGACAGCAGGGTACCCCAAAGAGAAGGCAGGGACCGTTCCCAGGGGTCCCTGCCTTCTAGATCGCTGTATACACAGCGCTCAACGAGCGCTGTGTATACAGATCAGGAAGCGCTATTGCTATTGTATTATGCTGTACAGCCTCTCTGGGGATGTACAGTTAGGGCCAGAAATATTTGGACAGTGACACAATTTTCGCGAGTTGGGCTCTGCATGCCACCACATTGGATTTGAAATTAAACCTCTACAACAGAATTCAAGTGCAGATTGTAACGTTTAATTTGAAGGGTTGAACAAAAATATCTGATAGAAAATGTAGGAATTGTACACATTTCTTTACAAACACTCCACATTTTAGGAGCTCAAAAGTAGTTGGACAAATAAACATAACCCAAACAAAATATTTTTATTTTCAATATTTTGTTGCGAATCCTTTGGAGGCAATCACTGCCTTAAGTCTGGAACCCATGGACATCACCAAACGCTGGGTTTCCTCCTTCTTAATGCTTTGCCAGGCCTTTACAGCCGCAGCCTTCAGGTCTTGCTTGTTTGTGGGTCTTTCCGTCTTAAGTCTGGATTTGAGCAAGTGAAATGCATGCTCAATTGGGTTAAGATCTGGTGATTGACTTGGCCATTGCAGAATGTTCCACTTTTTTGCACTCATGAACTCCTGGGTAGCTTTGGCTGTATGCTTGGGGTCATTGTCCATCTGTACTATGAAGCGCCGTCCGATCAACTTGGCAGCATTTGGCTGAATCTGGGCTGAAAGTATATCCCGGTACACTTCAGAATTCATCCGGCTACTCTTGTCTGCTGTTATGTCATCAATAAACACAAGTGACCCAGTGCCATTGAAAGCCATGCATGCCCATGCCATCACGTTGCCTCCACCATGTTTTACAGAGGATGTGGTGTGCCTTGGATCATGTGCCGTTCCCTTTCTTCTCCAAACTTTTTTCTTCCCATCATTCTGGTACAGGTTGATCTTTGTCTCATCTGTCCATAGAATACTTTTCCAGAACTGAGCTGGCTTCTTGAGGTGTTTTTCAGCAAATTTAACTCTGGCCTGTCTATTTTTGGAATTGATGAATGGTTTGCATCTAGATGTGAACCCTTTGTATTTACTTTCATGGAGTCTTCTCTTTACTGTTGACTTAGAGACAGATACACCTACTTCACTGAGAGTGTTCTGGACTTCAGTTGATGTTGTGAACGGGTTCTTCTTCACCAAAGAAAGTATGCGGCGATCATCCACCACTGTTGTCATCCGTGGACGCCCAGGCCTTTTTGAGTTCCCAAGCTCACTAGTCAATTCCTTTTTTCTCAGAATGTACCCGACTGTTGATTTTGCTACTCCAAGCATGTCTGCTATCTCTCTGATGGATTTTTTCTTTTTTTTTCAGCCTCAGGATGTTCTGCTTCACCTCAATTGAGAGTTCCTTTGACCGCATGTTGTCTGGTCACAGCAACAGCTTCCAAATGCAAAACCACACACCTGGAATCAACCCCAGATCTTTTAACTACTTCATTGATTACAGGTTTACGAGGGAGACGCCTTCAGAGTTAATTGCAGCCCTTAGAGTCCATTGTCCAATTACTTTTGGTCCCTTGAAAAAGAGGAGGCTATGCATTACAGAGCTATGATTCCTAAACCCTTTCTCCGATTTGGATGTGGAAACTCTCATATTGCAGCTGGGAGTGTGCACTTTCAGCCCATATTATATATATAATTGTATTTCTGAACATGTTTTAGTAAACAGCTAAAATAACAAAACTTGTGTCACTGTCCAAATATTTCTGGCCCTAACTGTATTTCCCCTGTAACTTGGGCTACTATGTCAGCCCCAGTTACAGGAGAAATCAAGTGTAAAAAAAAAATAAAAAAATAAGTGAAGTTAAATGTCCCCCTGAGGTCTTGTATGACCTTATGGGGGACACAAAGTGTAAAAAAAAATAAATAAAAAAATAGAGTATTATAAAAAAAAATCACATATATATATATATATATATATATATATATATATATATATAAAAATAATTTCCCCCCAAATGTTTCATTAAAAAAAGTTACAAATAAAAATAAATAAATAAGAGAGACATATTTGGTATCACCGCATCCGAAACGACCGGCTCTATAAAAATATCACATGATCTACCCCATCAAGTGAACTGCGTAAAAATAATCTAATAAAAATTATGCCAAAACAGCTTTTTTTGTCGCATCACCTACCAAAAAACATAATATCAAACAATCAAAAAGTCGTATGCATCCCAAAATGGTAGCAATAAAAACTTCACCTCATCCCGCAAAAAATGAGCCCCCACACAAGATTATAGCCCAAAAAATGAAAAAAATGGCTCTTAAAAAATTGCAACACAAAAACATGATTTTTCTTCTAAAAATGCTCTTATTGTGTAAAACATAAAAAAATAAATAAAAAATAGACATATTTGGTATCGTTGCATCTGTAACAACTGGCTCTACAAAAATATCACATGATCTACCCCATCAAGTGAACGGTGTAAAAAAAAATATAGAAAAATGCCCCCATCACTGTAATTATATAAAAATAAAATGAACATGTCATTTACACCACACAATGAAGTCCATGAAAATAAAATTAAAAAACACTAACAGAATAGCTGTTTTTGTTTATCTAACCTCCCAAAGTAATTTAGATGAAAAGTAATGAAAAGGTCATATGTAGCCCAAAATGGTACCAAATAAAAAACAGCCATCACACAGTTCAGCTCATCAAAAAAAAAAAAGAGTTATGGCTATTAAAAATATTTCATCAAAATCCATGTTCTCTTCTGAGCCCTGACAAATTCTCAAACAATGTGTTACGAACATGTATGAGGTATTGACATACTCAAAGGGTACTTATTATCCTATTAACCCTTGTGAAAATGAAAACTTTGGGATAGAACAATGTACTATTGAACATTTTTTTTTACTTTCACAATTCAGTGTTAATAAGGTCTATATGTGGGTCAAAACCTTCACTAAAACCCTAGTGGAATTAATTGGAAGTACAGGTTCCAACATGGCGTGATTTCTTGGGGGTTTCCACTGTACTGGTGTCTCAGGGTCATTAAAAATGTTACATGGCAGACTTAAATATCCAAATGGTGCTCCTTCTTTTGTAAGCCCTGCCATTTCCCCAAACAGCAATTCATGGCCACATTTGGGGTATGGCTGTACTCTGGAGAAGCTGTGTAACAAAAATCGCAGCATGCTGTAGCTTTATTCCGTTCGCCTCTCGTCATGTTTGCAGTGCTGCTGTCAGACCTCTGGCCCGTTACCATTATATTGAAAGGGCTGGAGCGGACTTCTAGCAGCACAGTGGACTAGCCGTAGCATGGATCCTGCAGGTTGTTCCCCCACCGGAACAGCCTCCCGGAAAAGGATACTACTAGTGTGAAGGTAGCCTAAGATGGAAGCCTTTATTATTCCACTGCCAGCATGCCAACCAATACCATCCAGTTTGCTCCCCTTAGGGGGGCTAGGTTTTAATGATGACCATCCTCATTTTTTGCTGGCTTTACTTCTTCCAAATCATCCTTCAACGTCTCCATGTCCTAGCAGAGAGAGGAGGATCTGGATGTTCCTGATGACATATTCTCTTTGATATTAGATGATGTGGAAAAGTTGGAAAAGCAGATGGCAGAAGAAGGGCTCCCACCTGCAGGGCAGGAGAGCAGTGGGGTTGGGAAAGTGGGTATGCCAGAGCTGATTTAACCTGCAGGAGATTGCAGACAAGAACAGCAATAATATGTATATTGCCCCCCAATCTAACCAGCCAAACCCCATAACAGCAACAGCCCCTGTTTAAAGGTGCATTAAAGGTGCAGCATGGCCATTAACAATGAAGAAGAACTATACAGTGTGAATTTCATTTTTTATTTAAAGGCATCTGCAGGCTAATTGGCTGTGTGGTTCTTCACCGCAGCATGGCTGCAACTCGCCCGCAGCATGGCCACTCCATGTGGCTGTACCCTAAGGCTAAGCGACCTGGTTATACCTGATTTATAACAATTTGTGACAAATTAATTTGGAATAAATCAAATTTCTTGGTGAACTTCGGTGAAGTTGCTGAATTGAATTTTTCAAAACCTCGCTAAAATCTCTAAAAGGCAGCTTTGCAGAAACCAGGAAAGGCTACTGCTCGGTGTGTGGAGCTGTGTAGTTCTGGTATCTGGTTTAAGCACAGGAGCTTGTGAAAAGAGATGCTTGGCGGAGGTGACAGGAGTGAGACACTTGCCATAAAATGAATGAGCAATCCTAAGATGCGGATGCCACAGACAGATGCCATACAATGGCTTCCTTCACCATAGAGTTCCATTGTAAAAAAAACTAAAATGTATAGGTTAATGTATGCGTTTTTTACAGGACTCTGTAGGATGGCAAAGTTCATGGTGTGCTATGCTTTTGTATTCCCATTTTTCTCCAACCTTTACGCAAAACAGACTGCAAAAACTAGGCAAAGACAAAAATAGGCAAAAACTTTCAAGAGTTACACTTTACATACTTATTTACTGATCTACCAGCAAACAACATCAAGAATACATAAAAGTGCACATACATGACTTATTATCTCACTGATGGAAATATAAAGAATCTGATAGTAAATACTTATTTTTCTCTGCGATATGACATTTCACGCCTTGTTGTTTTAATGGCATGTCTATAAAATGACACAAACAGAGAACAAATTCTTTTATAAGAAAAAGTTTAGAAGAAACTGTTCCCACTGTTCAGTTTTTTTCCAACTGAATAATACAAAATATGCAGGGACCTGTGAGATGTAAATACCACCTGTCAGAATGGATCCTGCCAACAAAAGAAATGCAATTCCGGATGCATCACTAGTGTCAGGGCTGTTTATTTTACTGAGCTTCATTTTCCAGAATGCGGCCATTCTTCAGACTGCCTACACCTTTATCAGCGGAGACGGATCAGAAATTCTAAAGAAAAAAAGCGGTTGCTTCTCTCTAGGAAGAAACGTGGGTGATCAATCATTACAATAGAAACACGGGCAACTGAACGATAAACATGAGATAATGGGCAGCACAAAGCAGGCATTTACAGATTCATGTAAAAGTTGCAGGCACTTTACACTAGGCATATATGTTCTATGAGATGTCAGATGTATAATAAATGGGGAAATGAATAAACATATTTAATTTACTTTTTCATTTTATTTTCATTTAAAAAAAAAATCTTTCTTAATTAAAAATCTTTATTATCACAGTACTAAAACCATGACACAGTTTAAAATATGTATCACTCCCCAGAGAGTGGACAAGGAAAGAAAAAAATAGGCTGCTATACTCCTTAAAGGGAATGTGTTATCAGAAAATGACCAATTGTTTAAATCATGTTTTTATGTTTAACATATTTTTAAAGAATTTTTGATGAGAATTTTTGGTGTTATTTATAATTTTCCATGTCACTATCTATATTTAAACAAAAACAATAAAATCCTGCAGTTTTCACACTGGTCACTAAGCCTAATAAGAGGCGCCACTTCTTGGTCTGTATTGATCACTTTACTGCAGTTACCTGCTTATCTGTACACATTTAGTGATATCTAGGCTTGAGCAAATTGAGCTACGGATCATAGATCTGAAGTCGATTTGTTCAAAAACTTTGTCTCACCCAAGTTCTCGTGAGACTTCGAGGAATTACTACTGTATTCATATCTGCATATTTAAAAACATTTAAAAATAGGAATCCGAAGTCAGCTTTGGTACCAAGGTATCAGTCAGTACCAAAGCCCACTTCAGATTTCTCTTTTAAAACGGAAAGCCATTTTTTGCTTACCTTGCCTTACAAAAAGCATTATATCAAGCAATCAAAAATCATATGTTCTCCAAAATAGTCCTAAAATGGGGTCACTTTTTGGGAGTTTCTACTGTAGAGGTGCATCAGGGGGGTCTTCAAATGTGATATGGCAACTTTAAAATTATCCCATTGAAATCTGCCAGTGAATGTTGCTCCTTTCCTTCTGAGCCCTGCTATGTGCCCATATAGCAGTTTACAAGCATATATGGGGTGTTTCTGTAAACTGCAAAATCAGGGTGATAAATATTGACTTTTGTTTGGCTGTTAATCCTTTCTGCCTTATAGGAAAAAATGATTAAAATTGAAAATCTGTAAAAAAAGTGAAATTTTGAGAATTCTCCTCTATTTTCCTTTAATTCTTGTGGAATACCTAAAGGGTTAACATAGTTTATAAACTCATATTTAAATTACTTGAGGGGTTTAGTTTCTAAAATTGGGTCATTTATGGGTGGTTTCTATTATGTAAGTCCCACCTTAAAAAACAGTTTTTTGTACATTTTCTTAAAAATTTGAAAAAATGAATTTAAAATTCTAATCCATCTAACATAAAAAAATAAAATGACATGATGACAAGATAAAGTAGGCATATGAGAAATGTAAAGTAGAGCTATCACTATCTATCTTAAAAGCAGAGAAATTAAAATTGAGAATTTTTCCAATATTTTGGTAAATTTTGGATTTTTTTTATAAATGTGAAATATATTGATTCAGATTTACTAATTTCAGGAAGTACAATGTGTCACAAGTAAACAGTCTCAGAATGGCTTGAATAAGTAAAAGCATTTCAGAGTTATTGCTACATAAAATGACACGTCAGATTTGCAAAAAATGGCCTGGGCAAAAAGGTGAAAACTGGCCCGTGGTCCAAGTGGTTAATGGCGCGTTCAAATAAATAATAATATAATGGTCAAACATCAAGTCTACAAAGTGGTCTGCAGAGGATTATCAAACCAAAGTCTATACAAGAGATAACAGTACAGGCAAAACACACATTAATAAACCCCTTCCTGATGTTCGCTATGCATATATGGCAGATACCGAGTCTTTAAATATACTGCCAGCTCAGGAGCTGAGTGGACACCAAAGTGGGTAGATGCCTACTGTTTTACATAACAGACATCATAGGGCAGTGTCCTTAATCAGAGACATCTCTGATCATGGACATTTAACCTTTTTGATGCCTTAGTTAAATGCAAGCATCTGAGTGGTCATTTAGAGAAAGGAGGCTCCCTCTGACAACTTACTGGTCTCCTTGCAATGAAAACATGGGAACCATTTTGTTGCCATGGCAGTCGAGAACCTTGTGAAGGCTTCAATGCCACCCATTGTAAAGTCTATTAGAAACATAGCACAATTTTGCCATAGACTGCAATACTATTATATTGCAGTTTTAAAGGGGTTCTCCGGGAATTAAGAAAATGAAAATACGTAAATATTACTTTATTATAAATATATTCCCAAATACCGTTCATTAGTTATAATGACTCGTTTTGTCAGGGGAGTAATCATTAGGAGAAATAAAATGGCCGCTGTCCTATTAGTACACACAAAACCTGTCCTAATCACACAGGAGGACAAGTTACCTTACAACACTGAGCTAAAGAACTGCCTCATCCTCCTCTCTAGATTATGATCCTGAATACAGATGATAAGATCTTTAGCTGAATCTCTGTAGGAATGGAGTTCATGAGCAGATGTGGCTGATGAGCAGCAGAACTTGTATGTAGTCTCCATTACCACAGTCTGTCCTGTCCGTCCTCTCTGTACTTCATGTCTCCTGATGAACTCCATTCCCACAAAGATACAGCTAAATATATTAAACTGTAGTCAGGATCATCATCCCTGACAAGCAGAACAGAGAGGAGGATGGGGCAGCTCTTTACCTCAGTGTTGTGAAGTAACTTGTCCTCCTGTGTGATTAGGACAGGTTTTGTGTGGACTAACAGGACGGCGGCCATTTTTTCATAACTAACGAAAGGTATTTGGGAATATATTTATAATAAAGTAATATTTATGTATTTTCATTTTCTTAATTCCCGGAGAACCCCTTTAAGGTATAAGCAATCTAATGATCAGATGTTCAAACCCCCTAAGAAAGCTAAATATGAAGTTAAAAAAGGGGGAAAAAAGGTTTGATTTAAAAAAAAAAAATTCAAATAACCCCCTTTTCAAATTTTACAAGTAAAAATAAATAATAAAACCCCATCACTGGTATTACAGCATGTTAAAATATATCCCATATGGTGAATGCTGTAATGAAAGAAAAAAAATATAATCCCTGAATCACTTTTTTTTCTGACTCCCAAAAGAGTGAATACAAAGTGATAAAAAATACCCCAAAACAGTATCAATAAAAAATCTGATCACCGCACAATAAAAGCGCTCTCCAGAAATATAAAAAAAAGCTGGGTGGGTGTCAGAGATGCAAAGATTTTAAAGTACTGTATTAAAACTTAACAAAAACAATGTACATTTTATATCGCTGAAGTCATACTGAACCGCAGAATGATGTTAACAGGTTATTTTTACTGCACAGTAAATACTGTAAAATCAAAGCTCATAAACAATGAGGGAATTGTGTTTTTTTACAATTCTACTCCACTAATAATTTTTTCCAGCTTCCCGCTACATGGTCACTAACATTCATTCAGACATTAGAAAATACAACTAATCCTGCAAAAATCATGCCCTCATACAACTATGTGAACTGAGGAATTAAAAAGTTATGGCTTTTGGAAGGCAGGAAGGAAAAACAAAAATGGAAAATGGCTGCCTCAGGAAGGGGTTAAAGAGGAGCTGTCACCTCTCCTGAATTGTTGAGTAAATACTTCTGTTCCCCCAGAAATAACATGTTGGGATGTTCCTTTCAAAGAGTGTCCTGAATGACAAATCTGTCCGTTTTTAGGTTACAGAAATGGAGAGGATGAATGGACAATTTTTTCATATTTGATCTATAGGCCTCTAGGAAAGATGTATAACCACCGCGGGAGCCATATTGATTGTCACTCAAGTTTTCTACAGTCCAAAACTAGTATGTTGCAGTACTTACTCAGAGAAAGAATCTACCTACAGCTATTCAGCTCTGGTATTTAAAGGGGTTGTCCCATCTTATCATTTCAGGAATGAGATGGGACTAAGAACTAACCCCATGTGGCTGAGCTTCTGGAAACTGCCAAGAGGGCCGACACTTTGATGTTTCTGTAACTTGCATTGCAGTGACTGGTAGATATGGTAATGCCTATGTTATGGAAGTAGCGTAGCTTGTTCTCCTGGGGTAAGTGCTTAGTCCTATCTCACCCTTGAAACAACAAAATAGGGACCTGGACTGGACCTGAGGTGAAGATCACACTTACCTGGTCACTAGGTTCCAACTACATCACTCCACCGCCAGCTCTGCTGGGGCACATGACCACTTCAACAGTCATGTGTCACCCATGTGACATGTGACCCAGTGATGTGTGAAACCTTCACCTTGTGATACTGATGCAGCTAGTGATTGGCTACAGTGGTCACGTAACCCCCCTCCCCAGTCAACAGGATGTTGAGGCGAATACACCTGGGTGCTGCAAAGCCTGCAGTGGAGCGATGGAGCTGGAACCCAGTGGCAGTGATCAAGTAATTATCATCACCACCGCTGGTCCAGACACTCCGTGGTATCTGAAAAAAATTTAGACAACCCATGGTAGAGTTGAGTTGCTGTGGATAGATGCTTTTCACTGAAACATACTAGTTTTGCTATTCAGGCCTCTAGAAAACTTGTATGACAATCAGTAATGCTCCCATGGTGACTATCCAGCTTTCCTAGAGTCCTATACATCAAATAAAGCTCTAGAAAAGGTGGATAAAAGCCACCATGGAAGTCACATTTGATGTCGCTCAGCTTTTCCAGGTACTACTGAGATATTTTTTTCTTTTGGTACTCAAGGACTATTGCTGACTGGGGACTGTCCAGACCAGGTGTAGAGTGTGATAGTAATATGCAATCTTTGACCTCACCTTAGCTCAATATTCTCTATTCTATTAGTACTGCCACCAGTGTGCTTATTTCCCCACAGTGGTGGCAGGTCTGGAGTCCTGATTAACATTAATCACAGTCCTTGACAAACAGGTAGTCTGGACTCACCACTTCATCACAACCACAACCGTGGGAGGTGGCTGCTGTCTTGAGCAAGAGAGGAAGGGATGCAGAGTTCTACACTGATTCAATACCTTGAGAGCAGGCACGGCAGGCAGCTCAGGAGTGTATGTCAGCAGACAGCTATAGTCAGAGGTCAGGTCCAGCTGATTATCTTCTCAGTTCAACACAAAATGCAGTGTATTGTAATCATGACAGGGGTTGAACTAACATGATAAGAAACAAGATTTGGTGGGGCTAACATTGGTTTTGCCCACGCTTAAAGGGAGTATGTCACCTAATTTGAGTCTTATTGACCGCTCAGATCTCGTAATAGACTCCTTTGCCCACATCTTTATGTTACCTTTATTTTTGCTGTCCATCACCGAGATCTCCCAAAAAACAGCGTTATAACTTATGCTAATGAGGTCCGGTAAGTGCATTACTGCTGCAAGTGCCCAGGCCCCTCGGCGCTATTGCCAGAAAACAACGTCTCTTTCACCCCTCAGGCCCGCTTCATTTAGTATTCTTACCTCCTCCTCTTCCTCACAAATCTCGCGCCTTCGCCCCTGGCTGGATTTCTAGGTAAGGACCGGCGCATGCACAGTGCAGATCCCTAACGCCGAGGGGCCTGGGCACTTGCAGCAGTAACAACGCCCCTGGGCACTTGCTGGACCTCATTAGCATAAGCAATAATGCTATTTTTTGGAAGATCTTGGTGAGGGATAGCAAAAATAAATGTAACATAAAGATGTGGGCAAAAGAGTCTATTACCTGATCTGAGGGGTCTATAAGGCTCAGATTAAGTAACAGACTCCCTTTAACATTCTGATGTTGTCCACAGCGCTGGCCAGCATCAGGGCTAGACATGAGGAACATTTTTCATATAATGGGAAGATGGGAAGTCTTTATATGCAGCCTGGGTGGTGGTGATTAAAGTAACTAATACATATTACAAGGGCTGGGGCTATGTAAAAAATCACTAGGCTTCACTAGAAGGTTGAGCCTAGATGAGACTTGAAGTATGTCACTGGCTTCTGGGTAAGCCAACAGAACAGCTTATGTGAACAAAGACTAGCGGCCGCATACAGGAAAATCAAAAGGGTTCACTTACTAGTGCAAGATGTATTTCATCTTGCACTAGATAACCTCGATGACTAATAAACCATGACATTCTATTACTCTGCTATAACAAAAAAAAAACAAAAAAACAAACTAAAAAAACCCAAATCATTTCCAACAAATTTTAGTTTACCACCACTTTATATGTGTTGGGAGGTTATGCTATTCTATTTTCTGAGAGTCATATACAATATGATGATCCCATGTCCAGTGGCATTCTGCCACTTGTTATAACCCGACAAATACCACTCCAACTCATGTCATTTTTGTTCTTAATAATATGCATATTTAACATTCAGCTAGTTGAAAGGGAACCCATACTGTTCACAGAGGGCCTCTGCTTTATGCTTTTACCCCTGCTGTACCTTTTGATTATAGGGTTCATAGGGTTCACTTCTTTGGCAGTTACGGATCTAGCATAGCACAGCCCACTCGACTGTTTCCATAACTCTAGCCACCGAATGAATGGCTGAGATGGGAATACTTATCTAAACTAAAATATGTATGTCCTCCTTCTGTGATTAAAAAGTTGCTTCATTATTTCTTAGCCCTCCCAGTCAATGTGAGCACCATACCAGTGTCTTCATTTTTCTTCCCATAGGATGCAGCAAGTTTTGTAAAGAGGGAAACAAACAAAGAAACACTGAGAAGAAAGTACCATGCCCCATACCAACTGGAAACTTTAATTCAATGATGAAAGAGAAAATGGCCAGCAGAGCTATAACTAGCATGGGCGTAATCACAGCCATAGCATTTGTTATGGAGTCCAGAGGTTGGGTGGGGGGGTGGGTAGGCAATGAGGTGCAAGAACATTGTAACTTTTGGTGGGGAATAACAATATGGAAGCCTATAATGTGGGTTTTTTGATATATGGTATTATTATGAATACCTGTTTTATTTGTATACTGCTTTCTTATACTGATTTTTAAAATTTTCTTACACTAGGCCTTATTTTGCTATGGAGTCCTATGAATTATGGTACTTAGATATTACAGTGATGTGGAAATAATAGCTCAGAACCTGGAATACAAGCCCTATAAAGAAAAGTACACTAATGGAACAGCTTTCTCCGCATTTGCATTTGCACAGCAAAAACTCTTTTTGATAACTACCAAAAGTTGCAGGTGGTCTTCTCAAAGACAATGGCCAGTTTGCATAATATATGGTGGAAATAAAGGTCTTTTAAGGAATGGAACTGAGTAGCGAGAAGTGGAACCGGAACTGAACAGCATATTATGCAAAGATCCATTGTAAAAGCATTACATCTCCATCTACTACTGTTTTGTGAATTTATTGCATGTGGCACGTTGTTCCTCCTTGTGATGGAGACTAACGTTTCAGCACTTAGCACTGTTCTATGCTTGATTACACAAATAGGTGATAGCGGAACATTTACGAAAGATGCTGCATCTGTGAAATAGCTTTAAGTTGTCGCCTAGTTAAAGTTTACATTAATAATTAAAGTGCCCGTGGATTGCACTAAGATGAAAGATTATGACTCTGAAATGTAGATTAATGGATGCAATATTCGGCAAACTGCTTCACAAGTGATTTAATCTTTATTTGCCATGTGTATTTTTTTATGTTGCAGCTCTTACATAAGCAATGCATTGCTTAAGTGCTGTAAATACTTTTAAAATTACAAGTCACAAGAGTCATTGGACTCTGCTGTTTTGTTTCTTGTTAGTATTTTGCAAATGCCTTAGGATGATAAAGACGGAAGGAAAACTTTTAGATTCTTCTTCTAAGTAGAAATAGCAAATATTCAGACACTTCTGAACACCTTTAAAAGACTTGTAGCAAATGGTATAAAATGTAAAATTTTTTGAAAGTCAAGATTGTGCTTTCCATCACACAGGAATCAGTGACAAGTGGCCTCCCCTTGCCAGAGCTTAGGGAGACCCATCTGCCAATGCCCATGCTCCAAGCATCCCTTGGAACTGGAAGTACTAGGTTTGGATTTCCAGAAGAAGGAACCTATTTACAAGGGGGTGAGAAATATGATGACCATACACACTCCTAGAACGCCAGGAGGGTCATTACCAAGGGCACCACACTCTTAGAAATGTGATGAACAAATGTGTGAAAGGAACACATAGTAAAATATAAAGTGCCATGCTCTGTATGCCCAGTATAATCGCTGGAAGTATAAAAAGTCCTCGTAATAAAGTCATGTCAGATAACCAAGGGTGAAATAGATACGAGTTCTCTCAAAGTCACTCATTTCAACAACCATTCCTAAATGATACAAGCAAAAGATCTGAAACTTGTAAGGGTGGGTTCACATCAGCATTATGGATTCTGTTTTTGTTTTCCGATCTAACATGGTTATAATGGAAAATAACAGAATTCATAAGACGAAAGTCAAAACGGAAGCCTTCAAAAGGCATTCCATTTTGATCCTTCATAATGCAAGTCTATTGGCAGCATAACGGATCCGTCCTGGTTTCCATTATGCAGCAGTCAAGTTCTGCATAACAGAAACCAGGATGGAGCCGTTATGCTGCCCATAGACTTAACGGAAGCCTTTAAAAGGCTTATGCAGAACGGAAAAAAAGTCCTGTCGACAGGTCCTGTTCCTGTCTTGCATAACGGGAACCAGATGGATCCGTTAAGATTCCCTTAGACTTCTATTATGACGGATCCAAACAGAATGTCTCTCAAAGGCCGTTTTGACTTTCATCATTCCATTATTTTCCATTATAACCATGTATAACCATGAAAACAAAAATGGAATCCATAACACTGATGTGAACCCACCCTAATAGATACATAGAAGACTGACAGCAGAAAGAAACAACATAGTGTCATGTTTAGGGGTTAGGAGAACCCCTGAACATGTCCCAAGCGTTTGCAGACAAGACATACAGGCACAGAATATGCAAAAACAAACGCTTTATTAAACAAATGATACAAGACACAAACATAATCAGAATCAAACTCAGATAAGGGTAGAGAACAATGTAGACCTATTCTATCCAAAACAACAGCCCCAACAGGTCGACAGTTCCTATGGTGTCTAAATGCAGGGACCTAGTCCAAGCACCCGATGTTAGAACTGCAAGGACCTGTTCACACAGCCGGAACACAAGCAGACCAAACAGGTACTAATCAATGTCACAAGAAAACCAGACCAAAGACACAGAATCGGGATCAGAATCAGGATCAAGGCATAAACCGGAAACCATGTGGATTAGGATATATTCAGAAAGCATGGCATTCACGGACAAAACTGAAAATAAATAAAGACATAACTAAGACATATCAGACATCACAGACATCGATGAACAATCAGGCTGGCCACATGAGTCAGTGTTGAGTCACAAACACTCTGGTCCGGATAGCAAGCAGCCAGCACACAGAAGACAGACTGATCTCCTAGGTACACAGGTCTAAATAGAGAGTGATTAGGACCCCTGACCACCTGATGTTCATACACACAGACCAAGGAAACATTAACCTTACATGAACAGAGAGTGCATACAAATCACAAGGAACTGTTCACACACACCCACAGAAGTCCACAGCCAGCATGCACAACACAAGCAACCAGCATACATGGGACACATCACCCGCAGCCAGTACACAAGAGCGCAGGCAACCAACCTACACGGCAACGCGGTATTACAGTGAACTGCTCTGTGACACATAGTCCATTCATTGGCCCTTCCTGGCATTGGTTCTGATCTCCCCTCGCACCCCAAGTAATTTTAGCCTGACTCGTATAATAATAATATAAATAATAATATAATATTCATCCTACAAAAAAAAAATGTCTGTTTCTCCACTTATCAGCTACTTCTTCTTTTTTCCCTCCCTTTCCTGCACCAATCACTCACTCTCAATTCATTTATAAACTCCTTCCTGGGAGAGGCAGGGATAATTTGGATTTTCAGCTTCACTGAGAGATCAGGTTATAGCAGCTGCCCATAAAGGTCTATGTAGTGTGTAGGAAAAGACTTTGTTGTGCTCTGCACTGCTATGTCTTTTTGTGTAGGTGAGAGAGTTAGGTGAACAGGATTGTCTCTTCTTTCTGTGTGCTGTATATGGGAGACATCCTAGCAGCTAGTCTTTGCCCCTCCTGTAGCCATTCCCAGGGTAAATGGCAATTGTATTTGGAGCATGCAGAGGGGAAACTTGGTTAAAAATGTCAGACAAAGGTCATATATTGGTAAGAAATGACATGTATGACAGCTTTTCTGAAAAGTCATCTAAAATAATTGGTTACAATTTGCAGAAGTGATACATGTGTGTCCTACCTATCAAATGGGTTTCTCATTCTTAAATAATATTTTGGTGTTGACTGTGTCACTATTCCAGGGTCACTTCACACATCAGGCTTTCATTCTATTCAATCTAATAAGATTGGTCACCCGCCAGTAGCAATTAAGCTAGCCTTCATATATACACACCTTGGGCATAGCTTAACAATAGAATTTTTTACGCTACTGTACAGTATTTCTATCATCACAAATCTGAAACCAAGTAATGGAAAATCATCTTTCCGCTGTTTCTAATTACACTTTTTTTCTTAACTGGTATTGACTAAAATGGAATCTCTTAATGTACAAGGTCATTGTTCTTGATGTGCCTACTACTTCTAAATAACTTTTTCTCCACTGTATTCGCTGAGGAAAATAAAATGTCAGATGAAATGCAGAGTATAAAAGTAAATTCCCCTTTAAAAGTGTCCTCTCTGACCCAGGAAGAGGTGCAGCAACGTCTTAAAAATATTAAAATAGACAAATCACCAGGACCGGATGGCATACACCCCCGTATCCTAAGAGAATTAAGTAATGTAATCGACAGACCCTTATTTCTGATATTTAAGGACTCTATACTGACGGGGAGTGTTCCACAGGATTGGCACATAGCAAATGTGGTGCCAATATTCAAAAAGGGTCCAAAAACAGAGCCTGGAAACTATAGGCCGGTAAGTTTAACGTCTGTTGTGGGTAAACTGTTTGAAGGTTTTCTGAGAGATGCTATCTTGGAGTACCTCAATGAAAATAAGCAAATAACTCCATATCAGCATGGCTTCATGAGGGATCGGTCATGTCAAACCAATTTAATCAGTTTCTATGAGGAGGTAAGTTCTAGACTTGACCGCGGCGACTCAATGGATGTCGTATATTTGGACTTCTCCAAAGTGTTTGACACTGTACCACATAAAAGGTTAGTATACAAAATGAGAATGCTTGGCCTGGGAGAAAATGTCTGTATGTGGGTAAGTAACTGGCTTAGTGATAGAAAACAGAGGGTGGTTATTAACGGTACATACTCAGATTGGGTCACTGTCACTAGTGGGGTACCACAGGGGTCTGTATTGGGTCCTATTCTCTTCAATATATTTATTAATGATCTTGTAGAAAGCTTGCACAGTAAAATATCAATTTTTGCAGATGACACTAAACTGTGTAAAGTAATTAACACAGAAGAGGACAGTGAACTGCTACAGCAGGATCTGGATAGACTGGAGGCTTGGGCAGAAAAGTGGCAGATGAGGTTTAACACTGACAAATGTAAGGTTATGCACATGGGAAGGAATAATGCAAGTCACCAGTACATACTAAATGGTAAAGCATTGGGTAACTCTGACATGGAAAAGGACCTAGGAATTTTAGTGAACAGCAAACTAAGCTGCAGAAACCAGTGTCAGACAGCTGCTGCCAAGGCCAATAAGATAATGGGTTGCATCAAAAGAGGCATAGATGCCCGTGATGAGAACATAGTCCTGCCACTTTACAAATCACTAGTCAGACCACATATGGAGTACTGTGTACAGTTCTGGGCTCCTGTGAACAAGGCAGACATAGCAGAGCTGGAGAGGGTTCAGAGGAGGGCAACTAAAGTAATAACTGGAATGGGTGGACTACAGTACCCAGAAAGATTATCAAAATTAGGGTTATTCACTTTAGAAAAAAGACGACTGAGGGGAGATCTAATAACTATGTATAAATATATCAGAGGTCAGTACAGAGATCTCTCCCATCATCTATTTATCCCGAGGACAGTGACCATGACGAGGGGACATCCTCTGCGTCTGGAGGAAAGAAGGTTTGTACATAAACATAGAAGAGGATTCTTTACGGTAAGAGCAGTGAGACTATGGAACTCTCTGCCTGAGGAGGTGGTGATGGTAAGTTCACTAAGAGAGTTCAAGAAGGGCCTGGATGTATTTCTGGAGGGTAATAATATTACAGGTTATAGTTACTAGAGAGGGGTCGTTGATCCAGGGAGTTATTCTGATTGCCTGACTGGAGTCGGGAAGGAATTTTTCCCCCTAAAGTGAGGAAAATTGGCTTCTACCTCACAGGGTTTTTTGCCTTCCCCTGGATCAACTTGTAGGAGAACAGGCTGAACTGGATGGACAGATGTCTTTTTTCGGCCTTACAAACTATGTTACTATGTTACTATGTTACTTCTTGATTCTCTTGAAAACATTTACTCAGTAAAACTCTTTGTAAGTATCTTCTACCATGGTATAATTAGGTGTTATAAAAATATTAAATTAAACAAATAAAAAGAACATTGTGGATAAAATAGGTTACTTTACAGCAGACTTTCCCAGTCAGTCAATCATAAGTCACAAATAGCTCTCAAGTCCTTTGCATGTAACCTCCTGCTATTTTCAGATACTGCTGTTAACTAGTAGCTATGTTGACTTTTATGCTGAGTCTTATGGGATTCAAGCTTTCTCCATATAATAAAATCACTCACACTAGCAGAGCTAGGTTGTACAAGGCAGATGGAACACATGCCCTAGGGCCTCCACTATCAAACTTCTATATGGTCATTCACTAATCCAGTCCTGCCAATCATAGGTAGCCATGTATTTGTTTGGCTCCCTTTTGCTGTCTCCACAACTCTCATAGACTCCAGTGGAAGAACCCAAGTGTACTTCTTATATGAAATAGCTGTTCAGCACCTAGGACAGCATAGTACTAAGAGAAGTGTTATTGAATCCCAGCCAGTTGACAAAGCCATACATCTAGCATTGTAGAGCTGCACATTGTACCAGCACACTATTCTGCTTGTTTAACATTTCTTTAGATCAGGTAATATGAATTCATTTAGGTCATTTCAGTGAAACATTTAAAACCACTTTGTCATTTGATGATATTTTAGGTTCCTAGCTCAGCACAAGACACTGTTCTGACCAGGGGAGATTTTTCTTCCCTGAAGTAAATAATGAATGTTCCAATTCAATATCTACCAACAGAGGCAATAAAATCATTAAGAATACTGAAAGAATGTTAGAACATTGTTTTATGTTCCAGTCCAATAATATGTATGTTGCCTCTGCCGTCTCTCACCTTCTAGTTGCTGATTGACAGTTTTTTTTCCCTATTATTATGCATGAGAGAAACCTGCAGGGACCTGTTAACACAGCTGGAATACAAGCAGACCAAGTATATACTAATCAATGCCACAAGCAAACCAGATCAAAGACAAAGAATCAGAATCAAGGCATAAACCAGAACTGATATGGATTAGGATACATTCAGGAAGCATGGTATTCACGGACAAAACAGAAAATAACCAGAGCCATAACTAAGACATATCAAACATCACAGATTTCAATAAATGGCTTTTCCTTAAGATCAGGGCATGAAATGTTCTGATGCTCAACTCAGAGGGGCTATGTCCAGGTTCAGAGCTAACCCTTTTAATAAAGTAAATATTTACAATCTTTTCTTTCAGATGGAATCCAATAAGATGAGGTAAAGCTGAGAATAAATTCCTCATAGTGCAGCTCTCATCTGATATTAGAGGGATTGTCTGGATTTTTATTTTTTAATTTATTTTTTAATTCCCAGTCACAGCCAGCAGACCTGTAAATAGAGACCTTTTTACGTGATCTCCACTGGCATCAGTGATGATGTGTCCCCAAGCCCACTACTACTTTGTGTGCCGCTTGGAGACATGTCACCACCGAGACCAGTCATTGGCTGCACATGATCTGTCCATATGGATGTTCACAGATGGAGACAGGAAGTGCAGTGAGGGCAGCATGGAAGCCAAGGAGTCAGAACCTAGCAGGGAAGAGAAGCAGGTATCTTTTTATTCACAGGTCCCGCTGGCTGGAGGTGGGATTTAAAAATTAAATATCCTGAACAACCCCTTAAGGACATGTATTGTACACATATGGTGGTAGTCCACATTGTAAACATGGCGCCTGCTCAGAAGCTGTTTTACATGCTGATCATGGACATTTAACCCCTCAGATGCCGTTGTCAATTGCAACCATGGCATCTAAATGGTAAAACCCTGTTTGAGCCCCTGGAGAAGTGATGTTATTCAGGGGCTCAAACATCTCCCTTACCCTGAGAGGGAGTTATTCATTGCTATGGCAGCCTCATGCCTCCTGAAGACCCTGATGCTTGCCACAGTGAGGTATCTAAAGCAGGGCTCCATAGGAACACAATAGGCTGCAAAGCGGAATCATTTAATCATTTAATCATTTAATTCATTATGAAATGAAATATGTCATTTTCCAGAACATCTGGACTTTTGACAAGTCAGATGTTGGTGTCAGGAAGTGTGTGTGGATGGCTGTCCCCAAATCTTTTGTCATACAATTAAAAGGAACTTTCAAACAACCATTTCTTAATAAAGATAATTTTAATTGAAAATGAATAAATATATGTAAATATACATTATACAGATGTGCTATTTGGCCTGCTGTAAATGAATGGATTTAATTTGTCCCCCTGTGTGTCTGTCTTCTTGTGTTTGTCTGTCCCTGTGTGTGTCACCATCATGCCCATAGTGTTCCTATGTCTTGACGCAGCTGCATTAGGATGTTCTGTAAAAGAAGACGGACGAGTAGGCAGTGCAGCCAGCATGGAGTGCCGTGGGAGAGGCACAGGGAGGCACACTAAGGACACAGGTATATTTGGGTGGGGGCCCAGTTCTGAGATTCGCTTTGGGGCCCCTAGATTTCTATGTATGCCCCTGCAAGGAAGGTATTGAGCATGATAGTCCACCACTTAATGCAGGAGAAGGTGGACTACAATTTCTAACACAGGAGATACAGCAGGTGGCGTAACAAGAGAGGAAAATGTAATATACTTTGACAATATTTTTATTGCCTGGATATTGCAATAATACTTCATTTATGCCCTATTAATTGCATAGTAATAACTTTTGTGGGATAACCCCTTTAAAGAGAACCTGTCAGCTCTTCTGACGTGCTTGTTTTATAATATAGTCAAATTTCTGTTCATGGTGGATGCAGACGTGTTAGAAAAGCTGACAGGGCCTCTATATTGCCATAGACTAGCGTCTTTCAGTGTTTTCCATATACCCCCTAACCACATAAATTACATCAAAGTACTTCTGAGTCTATGATCATTTACTGTGGTGCATTTTAAAAGCACAGAATTAGGACAGTGCAAGTGAACCCTAAAGATATGGTGTGAACTGCCCTTGGTCAGCAGAGATACATATACAACAGTTCACTGCCCTAGATGACAATGAATGAGAGATTAATACCTTATTTACCTTAGATCGCTAGGAGTGCTGATATTAACTTCTTCACTACCCAAGACTGCTAGGAATGCTGACCATATCCCCCTTCACTACACTATATCACTAGAGATGAGGGCATCAACCCTTTAACTGGTCTAAATCACCAGGTACTGTCCTTTGTGAAAACTATCTACAGTAGGTGCTGAATAACATTGCCCAGGTCCCTTACTACTGCCCATTTACTAGCTACAATCACAGCTTAGGCATTATTCATATCTGCAGACTAAGGAGACTAAGTTTTTTCTGCTAAAAAAAGGACTCTCAAATAAGAAATGAACAGACACCATTGTAGTTAATGGGATCTATTCAGCTCCGTTCGGTTCAGTTATGTACCAGATCCGGCACTTGTGTTATTTTCCTTGTTCTCTTCTAATGGAGCAGAACAATGGATATGACTAAATCTGGTATGCCCTAAAAGGAAACATTAGATGTCATTCATTTATTCCAGACCTTTAACTGGTACATTTGGTTATGCAATGAATAATTTTCTTTTACCTCTCTCTGGCAATTAAGAGGTTTGTTGTTTAGAAATCTGGAAAAGCACTGTGAGAGCGTTAATATTGCTCATACGTGGTCATTTCCAAAAAAAAAAAAAAAAAGGGAAAAAAGAAAACATAAAACTAATAATAGAGATAACAGAAAACTTAATAACATTAGATTATGTACGATATGATGCAGATTTGCCATTCAGTAGCCTGCCAAACCCAACTAAGTACCCTGACAGGGACGGGAGGTGGTGGTGGAGGGTTATGGTTTCAATGAGCATTATGTAATTGAGATCCCCAACTACCAGCCGACTTCCAAGGGACTAGGTTATCCCTTTACTGTGTCAAATTCTAAACAAATATTTGTTTTCTTATTTTCTTTTCATAAATTACCAAATGCTATGTATTATTTATGTGGTCATTATATACCAAGGCAATCACTATGCACTCAATAAAAGAGCGGAGCGACAGAGAGTAAAGCATAGGGTGGTATGAGTAGAAAGCCGTTTATTTCTTGTTCCCTTCCTGCCTGAGTGAAATTGAAGCTCAGATAAGCACTCGCTAAATCAGTGCTCCAGTGTTTCCATGTGATTTACATGATTGTTTCTCTAGCTATGTGAATGCGTCTGTTCCATCGTATTTTGTAATTCCTAATTGTGATTTACAGAATAATCTGACTGACCTGCTGTAATAATTTCCTGGTAATATTGTTGCTTTCTCTTCAGCCAACACATTTTTTCAGTAGTAAATGATATATTAATATTTACCGCTGCATATATTATACATGATTAACATCTGTACCGCTCTCTCTAAAAGGCAAAGAATAGGCAAATGCATATACAGCATAATAGTGAACACAACACGGAACATCTACATTATGAACATGTATGATCATTATGAACTCTTTCCTGCCACAGCGATTTTCCGGTTCTTCATTTCCAGTTTTTTACTCCCTACATTCCCCCCAGGAGCCATAACTCTTTTACTTTTCCGAGTTCTTGTTTTTTGTGGGACTGTCTGACTGCAGATTGGTGGACTCCAAATAATTCTGTAACCTCTTCCAGCCTGGCGAGCATCAACAACTCTTCTTCTAAGGTCCCCAGAAATCTCCTTTGTGCCATGACACACTTGCACAAGCATGTCAGGTCGCCAACTCACATCTGATTGTCATCCTATTGATGGAAAACACCTGACTCAAATTTCAATTTTAAATTATCTGCTAATCCTAAAGGTTCACATACTTTTGCTGCTCATAGGCACGTGATATTGGATGATTTGGTTATCTGTATTGGATGATTTGGTTATCTGTATCTAATTTTAGAACTTGATGTAGTTTTAGGTCAAATGTATGCAGAAAATTCTAAAGGGTTCACAAGCTTTACAGCACCAGTGTATAGGGAGGAAATCAAATGAATTTGGAGGTTGACATTTACTTCTTATTCAGTTCTGCTATAGTACTGAAATCTGCAGCACCCACACAAATAGTAATTTTTCTAGTTTGATTCTACACCTTGATGCAATCTGCATTTAAAGGGGTTTCTGTGAATTCAATATTGATGATCTCTCCTTAGGATAGGGCATCAATATCAGACTGCTGAGGGTCTGACTCCTGGTCCTCCCATGATCAACTAATTGAGGTGGCCATATTATTCAAGTGAACAGAAGAGAGCTGCAAAGATAAATAATAACTAATACTGAATATTTAAAATAATGCAATAATAGACTAGAACAAACTTACAATAAAGCTGCTACATTGTTTTTCATTTGCATTTTAAGTATAAAACACACAATTATTTTTTACATTCTTACTTACACCTGAATTATTAAAACACACTTGGATGATTCTTCTGAATTTGTAAGCATTCCAAAAAGGAGCAAAATTTCCTGTTCTGAATCTTAAATAAGTTAATACCAAACCAGTAATTACCCTAAAATTAATTACAAGGTCACATTATAATGGTCAGAACAAGGGCCGTGACCCATCTTTCTGCCAGTTTAACTGTAATTGCTGAAAATTATAAGATCATTTTGGATGCTTCTTCAGTGCTCTGTACTAGGAGTCTAATTAATTCAGACATCTGCATTTGGCTTCTGCACGATCCATTTCTTTATTTTTATATGCAGTTCTTCACTATTATCTGCAAGCATTCTACTAGATAAGTAGAAGATGAATTATAATTACAAGAATAAAATAACAGTGTTGGAATACTATTGATACCCATAAACCAGCGTAGTGGAAGGCCATTATATTCAGTATGTCAAGCAGAAAACAAGATACTACTTTACTGCCTAGTTAGCATGTTGAGTGTGCAAGTTGGTGCTTATTGTCATCAAATTAAAAAAAGTGCACTTTCACTGTTTACTGATTGATGAAGCAGAATTGGTCACATAAACATCTTCATGTTTTGCCGTTCTTTTGTCTTAAAGGGGTTGTCTCATCATAGACAATGGAGGCATAGCGCTAGGATATGCCCCCCATTGTCTTATAGGTGCGGGTCCCACCGCTGGGACCTGCAGCTATATAGAGAAAGGAGCCCCGCAAGCCGGCTCCCCATAGAAGTGAATGGGAGCGTACCACGCATGCGCGGCCCCAGCTCCCATTCATTTCTATGGGGCTGACGGAAATAGCCGAGCTAGCGCTCTATTTTCACTTGCCCCATAGAACATGGATGGAGGCCGGCTGCGCCCTCCTTCACTTTCGGGGCTCCGTTATTGATATAGATGAGGGTCCCAGTGGTGGGACCTGCACCTATAAGACAATGGGGGCATATCCTAGTGATATGCCCCCATTGTCCATGATGAGACAAACCCTTTAAGACATGGCCCAACATAACAATAGTAGTTTTAATTGCAACCTGACTAGACCATTTTTAAACAGTATTGGGACGTTTAT
This sequence comes from Rhinella marina, assembly GCA_900303285.1. Taxonomy (NCBI): domain Eukaryota; kingdom Metazoa; phylum Chordata; class Amphibia; order Anura; family Bufonidae; genus Rhinella; species Rhinella marina. The sequence goes on along the minus strand of ONZH01012055.1, from coordinate 117,437 downwards.
GATTTGTGGTTGTTTTTGTGTCAGTTTTAAGTTTGTTTTTGCTTTGTGTGCCTGTGCCAAATTTATGAAATGGTGCAGTATTCATGTGAGTGCAATGTGGGATCGCCTGGTGTAGGTTGCGACTTTTGCAAAAGTCGCACATAGTCAATGTGCCATAATCCAGGTCTAATCTCACTTGTGGCTCTTAAACATAGATCACTTTGAAAAGTGGCGAGGAGCACCAAATGTCACAGAAAATGCTGCAATCTCCATGACTTATGACTTTTTGAAGCCACAAAAGTGACAAATCTGATTTGATAAATGTCCTCCTATATTATTATATTAAAAGATTGGCGATCCATAGTTAAATTTTGTTTATTTCATATGTAGTGGAGCTGAATTTCCATTGTAACGGTTTGTTTTGTGCACCATGATTATTCACTAAGTTGAAAAAAAAGGTAGCCATAGATATTTTAGTCGTCTGATCCATGCCTTTAAATACAAATACAAATGTCTGGCTGCTTGACTGGGCTTACTATGCATGTGTTGCAGCAGCAGCCCGTGGCCACCACTGTTCTGCTCACCTGCCACAATCCCCTTGCCATGAGCCCAGGAGGGGAGAGAGGATCTGAGTGGTGGCTGCTGCAGTGATGGTGGTTGAAGTAATCACAGTGTCTCTGGTCCTCCATGGCTCTCCCTGGCTTTGAAGTTTCATGCTTGGTGGTGGTTCAGGGTGCCCTTAGTGTTGGTGGGTGCAAGGCAGGGTCCATGAGTGGAGTGTGATGCAAGGCAATGCTGTACTGTAGCAATCCAGGTGTTTGTCCATGCGATATTGAAGCCAGTTTTGCAAAAAACAACAGTTTGTTACTGAAGGTGGCAGCAAAATGCAAACACAATACTCACAGTAGTTGTCACAGTTCAGATCTTACTGCCTGTATGGACAGGCAGATCTTACTCAGGTTGAAATTTCCACGGTTTTCACGGTTCTATAAACTGCAAAGGTGGTAGACAGTTCTACATGTCCCCTGTCTGAGTTGGCCTTCTAGTATCTGTACTTTATCTCTCTGATTCAGCCATAGGAGTGCAATATCTGTTTTCTCTTCCTGTCTTTCTATCTGTCATCAGAATATGGCAGTATGGCACTACAATGACTAGCAAAGTCATATAGCAAATGGCCAATCTGCCTCTCAAAATATACCTGGGCTCTTGAAGCATTATATCTCCTAGACAAATTAGCTGTGGAATCCAGAAGTTCGATCCACAGACGTTTTGGCACACACCTCCACTCTAAGGCTGAAATGCTCCCAAATGATTCCTCAGTTGCTTCCTCAGAGGATGAGTCATGGCTCTGTCTCTTCAGCTGGCTAGTTATTCCCCCTGGACTGCTCTCTTTCTATTTCTTCTCTCTTCACTGTCTCAGCTCCAACTGCTTACATGAGCCACTTTAAGCCACTCCCTATGGGTAGAGTGTAGCAGCTCCACTTGGCAACTATATATCTCAGGGTAAGTTAACATTTTTGCAGCCTGAAAAAAGAATGTGCACAATACTATATACACACACACTTTAACACTTTAAGCAGTGGGTTGCCAGAACCCTGGTTCCCTATGGCATAGACTCGCCTCCCCAAAGGCTGCAGCCTGATTGCTGGCAAGGCCTCTCTTCCTCTGCCTGTAGGGCATGTGATTCCTCTCTTAAAGGGCCAGCACCAGTACTTTAGGTAGCTTCCCCGTGGGATGGTGCCTGTGCGATAGGTTTCTAGCTTGCTAGTACCTGCAACAGTGTGCTTTATTAATTTGTCTGCCCAAGTTCTGACTTCTCCCCAATCCGGGACCCTCCGCTGCCTGACCTAACCTGTGCCTAAGCTCCATAATTGCCATTTGCTGCTCACCCTGACTTCAGACTGTTTATTAGATTGCTTATACTCTGCCTGCTCTGACAGTCTATCCATGACTATGGTTTTTTCCTGATTCCTCTGTACTCTGCACTGATGTCTCTGACCCCCATGGGTCAGCTACCAATCATACAGAGACTACTCTAGGAGGCAGAAGAAGTCGGGTGGTTCCCTTGCAGCAAAGTCCAGATCCCTGCACAGGGGTTAAAGGTTGAAAACCAGGGTATTGCCAGGGTAACACCCTTAGGAGTAGCCAAAGGTCAAATCTGTTGGTTGACAGGCAGATGGTAGCAATAATTTTCAGCTCTGGATAGTGTGTTTGACATTTATGTAATGTCTATGTCCAGCTTTAGTAACTCTATAAATAGTATATTGTGATGCCATAATAGAAAGCCTCTGTTTTGATACATACTCTGCATAATACAAAACACTTTGACATTTCCCAATTGACTAAAGATGAGTGAATTTATTCTAAATGAAAATTGGATTCCAGGCAAATCAGTAGGTTTAGGCCCCTTTCACACGGACGAGATTTCCACGCGGGTGCAATGCGTGATGCGAACGCATTGCACCCGCACTGAATCCTGACCCATTCATTTCAATAAGGCTTTTCACATGAGCGATGTTTTTCATGCTTCAGTTCGCCCCGGCGTGAAAATCGCAGCATGTTCTATATTCTGCATTTTTCATGCAGCCCTGGCCCCATTGAAGTGAATGGGTTTGCGTGAAAAACGCATTGCATCCGCACGCAAGTGTGGATTCAAATCGTGATTCACTGATGGTTGCTTAGCGATGTTGTTTGTAAACATTCAGTTTTTTATCACGTGTGTGAAAAACGCATCAAAACGCTTCGCACCCGCGCAGAAAAAACTGAACGAATGTACGCAATCACAGTCAGAACTCACTGCGATTGCATGCGGATTGGTGCGGATGCGTGCGGATTTTCCGGAACGCACCCTGAACGCATCCGGACTGAATACGTGACGCTCATGTGAAAGAGGCCTTAGTGTTTTGATTTGGATGAGTCTCTCAAAATGGTGGCCACAATTTTACTGGTCAGAAGACAGAGAAGAAGGCAACTGCCACAAAAAAGATATCATTTGTGGACAGTACAGTGTGTTATTAAACAGGCAGTTTTTTACCACCGGCTACTATCTGTTTACCCATAGCCATATATGTCACAGTCAGTTTTACATTATTAATGCCATCTTGGCATTACAAAGCTTGAAAGAGGTTGGATACAGTCCTAGGAGACCTCAGAATGACATACATGGCTTTTCATGGCAATTGGAGCACTTTCAATTCAGGTTGAATTAATTTGCATCATAATCTTATCTAATGGTAAAATTGATCAGAACTGAAATTAATTTTAGGAAATTTGCTGATCTCTACCAATAACTCTACTAGTGAATTGCTGATGACATAATGTGTTTACATTTAGGATTGGATTGGCCATCGATCCTACAGGGAAATTTCACAGTGGATCGATGCCCAGGGGGCCACCTGAACCCTCTTGAAGCCAGTGAGTATGTAATGATTTGACAGTCTCAGCATTAACAACGAGAGCATTAAAGTACTTATGTACTTAGCTGAGTATGTCAGGTGCTTTCCTCAATTCAACTGTATCAACAGGCAAAGGAGCCCATGGCTTTCTTCCTTGCTGTTCATCCTCATAGGAAACAGGACACTAGGTAGGAAGCCTATACAGATGACACAGGAAGACAGGCATCTCAGGCCTCAGGCTGGAAGAGGCCTGTGGTCTAAACACAGCAAATGATATGGCTGACCCCACCTAATTGCCCTGCTTACTTGTGTTGCCCTACCTTCTGTAACTTTGGATGGGCCAATTTTAGGTATTTTCCAGGGCCACCTTAAATTGCCAGTCTGCCCCATTTAAGGGAACAAATTCTGCTTTCCTCAAGGCCCCATGATCCTTATCTTGGTCTTGGAGATGTTCATGCATTCGAGTTTACAGTTTAAGCCTCCTGTATCTCCTGCTGTATATAAATCAGTATGACACCAAACAGTGCACTTACTAAGTAATGTTCATGGGCGATAGAATATGAAACTTACATTTAGGCTATATAGTGCCAGTCCTCCCAACTTTTGGGGTGGTCAAAAAGAGACGTATGAATTGCTATGTTAAATATTTCAGGCAGCTTTGTAATATGTGAAGTGAAGCAGAAGATTTATTATGCATACTATATTTTGGAAGTTTGTATTTCACTTTTTCCACAGAAGTCAGATAAAGAGGGTGAGGCCGAGGGCAACTTTTCTTATTACTTTTTAATTAAAATTTCTTCTGCTTAATGAAAAAGATTGTAAATTCGTTAGAAATCTGGGACATTGCTCTATGCATTCTGCATTGTCTGTGAGTGTTTGACACCCATGTACTGGGAAACTAGTGCATGGGGCACATACTAAGTTTTGCTATGGGACCCTATCTGCATCAAATCATGATATCATATGAAATTGATGAGTAATATATAATTAAAAAACAGAGAGCAAGATAAATTCAATACTGATTTTTTTTCTTAGGACAAAAATAAAAACAGAAGAACAGAGGGTACTATTTGGACATTGCTGTAGCTGCAGTATGCTACATTTTGGGGCACATTTATAAAGGCTGGTGTTTTAGACGCCAGTCTTCATAAAAGCCCATAGCTGGCGGTGGATCTGCCAGAGTTATGAAGAGGCGCAGGCAACGATAGTTCTAACTGTAAGACAGCTTCTTTGCTGTCTTACATTTAGACCTTTTTCTAAATTTAATTTATGGGAATGGGACTTTATTAAACCTTGTATACCAGTTTTATGGCGTCAAAACATTGCAAATTTTGGTGCAAGCCCCACTTGCACAAAACTTTACAGTGTCATGTTTTCCACTTTTCAAAAAAATTGTCCGGCACTGGCAAAGGCCTAGAGGGCTCTGCAAATTAATTTATAAATAATGCCAGAAAATTGGTAACAATTATGTCTGAAATCTATACCAACTTCTAACTTGCATAGATTTCAGTTCTAGACTGACTGAAATGCGCCACAATAATTCAGGGGCGCATGTCTATCAATAGTTGTGGTGCAAGTTAAAGGGTTCATGTCACTTCAGCAAATAGCATTTATCATGTAGAGCAGGGGTACTCAAGTACTTTTGGTAAAGGTCCACCTACCTGAGTCTGCTGTAGGATAAAGGTCCGAGCTGCAAAACAAAAAAATATATAAGGAGGGACAACACCAGTGGCGTGTAACCTTAATAGTAGTAATGCCCTCTGTGTACTGTGCCCCCTTCAGAGGAATAATGCCCTCTGTGCACTGTGCCCCCTTCAGAGTAGAAATACCCATTGTGCCCCCTTCACATTTGCAATACCCATTGTGCTCCTGTCATTTTTGCAATGCCCGTTGTGCCCCGATCCAGAGTAGAAACTCCCATTGTGCCCCCTCCAGAGTAAAAATGCCCATTATGCCCCCTCCAGAGTAAAAATGCCCACTGTGTACCCTTCAGAATAAAAATGCTCATTGTGCCCCCTCTAGAGGAAAAATGTCCTTTGTGCCTCGTTCACATTAGTAATGCCCTCTCTGCTCCCTCCATAGTAGTAATGCCCTCTGTGCCCCCTCCAGAGTGAAAATGCCCATTGTGCCCCCTCCATAGTAAAAATGCCCATTGTGCCCCTTCATATTAGTAAAGCCCTCTGTGCCCCCTCCATAGTAATAAAGACCTCTGTGCCCCCTCCATATTAATGAAGTCCTCTGTGCCCCCTCCTTAGTAATAAAGTTCTCCGTGCCCCCTCCATAGTAAAAATGCCCACTGTGTACCCTTCAGAATAAAAATGCCCATTGTGCCCCCTCTAGAGTAAAAATGTCCTTTGTGTCTCCTTCACATTAGTAATGCCCTCTGTGCTCCCTCCATAGTAGTAATGCCCTCTGTGCCCCCTCCAGAGTAAAAATGCCCATAGTGCCCCTTCATATTAGTAATGCCCTCTGTGCCCACTCCATAGTAATAAAGACCTCTGTGCCCCCTCTATAGTAATAAAGATTTCTGTGCCCCCTCCATATGAAGCTCTCTGTGCCCCCTCCTTAGTAATAAAGTTCTCTGTGCCCCTCCATAGTAATAAAGTCCTGTGTGCCCCCTCCATATAGTGATAATGTCCTCTGTGCCCCCTCCTTAGTAATACAGTTCTCTGTGCCCCCTCCATAGTAATAAAGTCCTGTGTGCCCCCTCTATAGTAATAAAGTCCTGTGTGCCCCCTCCATAGTGATAAAGCCCTCTGTGCCCCTCCATAGTGATAAAGTCCTGTGTGCCCCCTCCATAGTGAGAAAACCCTCAATGCCCCCTCCATAGCGATAAAGCCCTCAGTGCCTCCTCCATAGCGATAAAGCCCTCTGTGCTCCCTCCATAGCGACCTACCCATGCCAAGGTGGTCTCAGTCAGGCAGGTCCTACGCTAAACCTACCTATGCCGTTGGGCTTCTACATTCAGGAGAGCAGGCCCTACACATATAGTGTGCTGCTTCTAGTTACCTCTGTGTGCATCAAGCAACCGATGAGAGTAGGAGCACACATAGCTACATGTACCACCTAATCAAGGCAGTCTGATAGGAAGGGCAAAAGTGAACAGGAATGCTATTCCCCAGAAAATAGGAGCACATTCACTTAAAGATGCCACTCCTTCAAGCACATAAATTTATCAAAAATCATAGAAAAAGATACAAAACATCCTGCATGATATGATAACTGAATATGCTGATGTTCATGGCAACAGTTATAAGGAAAAAAATCACGTAAAATAATGAATTCACACCTGAAGGTGCCACTCCTTCAAGACTAATCACTTTTTTTTATTATTAGAGTGAGGGCTTAGTCCATATATTATGTTTCCATCTATTGTTTTAGTGCATTATTTTCTATGATTTTATAAATGTAGCCTTGTACATCCGCATATTTACTATCATATCGTGCAGGATGTTTTGTATATTTTTCCATGAAGTTAATACAAGGCCCTTACTAATGTATTTTTATTATCCATATTGCTTCCTTTGCTGGCTACATTAATTTTTCCATCACATTATGTGTTGCTCGTTTCCATGGTTATGACCACTCTGTAATCCAGCAGTAGTAGTCGTGCTTACACACTATAGGAAAAAGCATTAGCCTATGTGCGGTCCCATGGGCCCGGCCACCAGGGAGGCTAGCGCTATTTCCTATAGTGTGCAAGCAATACCACCACTGATGGATTGCAGGGTGGTCTGTAACCATGGAAAAGAACAATGAATAATGTGATGGAAAAATGAATCCAGCCAGCAAAGGAGGCAATATGGATGATAACAATACATTAGTAAGTGCTTCGTATTAACTTCTTCTACATAATAAATGCTTTTTGCTGAAATAAGACAACCCCTTTAAGACCGATTTATGAAACGCAGACTAATTGTTTTTACTTTCTCAATTGTAAAGCAGTACAGAATATAGGGGCACCATAGCAAAAGAATATTTTAAATATTACAGCTATTACAACATAGACAACATATCTTTTAAAACTCATTTGCATGATCTTTTGTAAATTTTAAATGTCAGGCAAGCAGCTCATGCATGATTAACTTGAAAACCTCATACGTATGATGGCATGCATGTATCATAAGAAAGACAGTCTCATACAAGTTATCTTCTTCTTCATGTCTCCAGATGGTGTTACAGTTTAGTGGATAGTAGTGTTTTTTGTTTTGCTTTTTTTTTTTTTTTTTGTAATATGGTATTTAAGATGATCGGAGACGCTGCCAGATAAATAAAGTTTACACATCTTTTGGCTGGTGATACAGTATTTTCCTCCTCCTCAGTTCCCAATCTTGGCTGAGAAATGTATAAAGTGATTTAATAAGATTCTATATTTACTTACTGACAGAGAGAAAATTATCCACTACTTTTACATAACCATGTGTCAAAATCTCATGTCAGGTGTAACTTCAAAACCAGTGCCATTTCTGTATATAAACTATAGTTGCTTCTGCTGGACATCCTGTGTCTATACATCCTTATCATTTCTTACTTTTTATATACTTTTAAAGGGAGTCTGTCACCTCCATAGCCCCTATAAAGCATTTACATAGCCCCATAGCACAAATAATGACAAATGTAACTGTACCTGGGGCGCTTTCCTCTGACTTGTAGAAGCTGTAAAAACGTACTTTAATCCATATGTAGATTAGCTGTTGGAAGTGCCCGGAGGCGGAGCTCACCGCCGTGGAGCCCGGGCTCGTCTGCTTTTTTAAACGCTCTCCCCGCCCCTGTCACTGCCTCCACCCGCCCTCCTCTTCACTTGTGTCCTCCGTCTGTTCCAGTCTCTCCCCGAGCCGGCGCATGCACAGTGGCTACGCCGATGCCGTGCCCACAATGGGCAATGCAGTGCGCATACGCCGGCTCAGCAAGAGCCTGGAACAGATGGAGGACGCAAGTGAAGAGGAGGGCGTGGGCGGAGGCAGTGACAGGGGTGGGGAGAGCGTTTAAAAAAGCAGACGAGCCCAGGCTCCACGGCGGTGAGCTCCGCCTCCGGGCACTTCCAACAGCTAATTTACATATGGATTAAAGTACGTTTTTACAGCTTCTACAAGTCAGAGGAAAGCGCCCCAGTTACAGTTACATTTGTCATTATTTGTGGTATGGGGCTATGTAAATGCTTTATAGGGGCTATGGAGGTGACAGACTCCCTTTAAGGAACAATAAGGGTCAATAAAAGAACAATGGATTATGTTATATTCATTGTACTTTACCCCCTTTTCTCTCACAAACACAGCATTTTGCCTAACAAACTAGTACACAACATTGGAAACCTGACACAGATGATAAAGATATTAAATATAACTTGGACAAAATATGGGGGGTACTATCTCTCCTTGGGGAGAGAACGCCTTAGTCGGCGTGAGGAGAGTTATAGGCCATACATCCTTCTCTGGAATCTGGGAATAAAGTGATACAAATGAGCTCTTAACAAGCTCTGCCTCTGATGCCACCAGATGTAAGGCAGCTATCCTGTAAGTCAATGTTCAACCTTTTACATAGACCCTAAAACATAACTCAGATATTAAATAGGCCAGCATCTCATCTGCAGACAGCTGTTTTGGGGTGATTGCCTCTCATCAGTGCAGAGCAGAGAGTACTGGCTTAACTGGGTGAGAGTCCTAAAGGATTTGGGAAGTACTATCTCTCCTTGAGGAGAGAGTGCCTTAGTCTGACAAAATATTTTCACATTCTGCAGGAAAAACCAAAGTCTGAATTGTGCATCTATTGTTTGTCCTACTCTTATGGAGCAAAAAAAGGCTCTATAGAATTGTAGCAGTTTGAGTGTTTCTGTTCACCCTTGTATGTGTCTTGCTTGAATTCAGTTTTGTCCTTGTTTGTGCTTATAGAATCCACAGCCTAAGGCCCCATTCACACGACCGCGTGAATGAGGCTGTATCTATCCGCAAAATTGCGGGAATAGATGCTGCCCCATTCACCTCTATGGGGTCAGGAGCCGTGCCGCGGCTCTTTTGAAGCATGTCCTATACTTGTCCGTGCGCACGGACATGTACAGGCATTTTCAATGGGGCCGCACGGCAGTAATGCGGGCCCGCAAATATACGTTCGTGTGAATGGACCCTTAGGGGGCATTAACTCTTTGATAGCTGGAGAGCAATATGTATGTATGTTGGGTATCTATCAACCTAGAACTTGGCAGTTGATGGCAAGGAGTTTTATATTGGGGGTGCATGGCCTGTATTAGAGGGTGATTTACACCAATCAACCGTAAAATTAAAAAAACTTACAGGTGAAGTGTATAGCATTAAGTATCTCATAGACAACTGTCAAAGGGTGTGATATATTAGGCAGTAAATGAACAGTCTGTTCTTGAAGTTAATGAGTTGGAAGCAGGAAAAATGGGCAAGTATAAGGATCTGAGTGACTAGACAACTAGGTTATCTCCAAAACAATTGGTGTTGTGAGATTTTCCCAGTTATGCTGTGGTTAGTACCTGCAAAGCATTGTCCAAGGAAAGTCAACTAGTGAAACAGCAGCAGGATCCCATAGAAGAGCTTCTGCAGCAAAAATAGGAGTTGGACTGCCCACGCTGATCCCTGTCCATCACTGAAAGTGCCCACAATGGGCATATCAGCATCAGACACTGCACAATGGACCAAAAGAACGTGGCTTATTTAATCAATTATGTTTTTGATCAGGGAGAAAACCTGAGAGGGACGTAGTCATTTTGGAGAGCGCCTATTATGTGTAGTATGCATGTGGAGTATTTTAGGTCAGTAAATGCCCCATTAGGTGTCTGGAAAAATATTCAAATTAGCTTTGCTAAGCCTATCTGATGTCAGCAGATGAAGATGTGCTAACGTTCATATATTTTTCCCAGAAATCTAGAGGAATATTGACTGGCTTACCATACTCTTTCTTTCTCTATGTATGTAGGAGTCCAGAGAGTTTTGAACTTTTAAATAAATTTGGTAAATGAGACCCAAAATGAATCAAATTTGCTTGTCTTTGGTTCAACATTCTTGGTGCAAGATATTTTAGGACACCTTCAGAGGTCTTGTGAAGTTAATGCTTTGAGTTGTTTGGGTGATACATGAGGGACCTACACAGGTCTGTAGAAAGAAAGGGGGAAGACCCCTAGTCTAGATATTCCTCAGAGTTTTACAAAATTTTAAAAGAGCACTTTTAGGGCCATTTCTGACTAAGATGTTTAATTTACTGATGCTAAAAGGGTCAGTATTTGCTGTTGGGAAATATAGCCTATATCAAGGTTCTGCTGAAGAAGGGTAATGACCCCACCAGTCTGGACTCATATCATCTAATATCACTTGTTAATTTAGATGTCAAGTTCCTGTCTAAAATATTGGCAGACAGACCGGAGAGGATTTGGTATGCTCTTGCTCAGCAGCACCAGATGGGATTTTTCCAGAGCAGCAATGGCATTGATAGTATCAGGATATATTAATAGTAAATAATAATTACTAGCGTTCTTGGATGCGAGTGACCATGTCTAGGACACAGAGATCAAAAGCCATTATGATAACCTGACGCTGAAAAGGCATTTGGCAGTGTGTCCTCTGCCTTTCCAGGTCCTGGTGCAGATTTCTTTTCGGGGAAGGGGGGGGGGTGTTCTGAAATTTCTGTGGGCTACGTATTCTTTCCCAACAGAACGAATGATTATCCCAGGCACTGTATCCACTCATTCACTGCACACTGGAAGCAGAGGTGAATCTGCTTCCTAACCTTCTCATATTCTTATTTAGAAGCTGTCCTAGGATCATGGAGTACCTGTATGGTTGTGAATAAAACTCTAGTGCTGAGATATAAACTTCCTATTTAGCTACAGCAGTCTTTCTTGCTGTGTCTGCCTCTGAGTTTCTGCTCCCTTCTCCCATCTTCTCTCTCCATAAACTTGTATTGATATGTGTAAGGCTATGTTCACATCAGAGTTTAGAAATCACATAACTAGATAATACCATGAACTGCTGGATCCCCATTAACTACAATGGGGTCCAACAGGAATCTGGTAGCTTTCAAGCATTAATGCTGACTTTTAGCTGCAGAAAAAGATGCGCATGCAGGACTTTTTGTCCAACTGAAAGATGGCATTTATTTCAGAAAGTGGTCGGATCCCCATCATATCCTATTTTAATCAATGGGATACAGCAGTTCCCCACATTATCCAGCTATGTGAACTCCGGCAGGCTGTTTCTTTCGCCTGCTGGATTTCTTATCGCTGATGTGAACTTAGCCTTATTTGATCCTTCTGTCAGCTGCTGCCATCCTGGGTGGATTCAAGGCAAATTTCAAAGAGAAAAACATTTAGCAAGGGGGTGAGGGGAGAGGTAAGCAGCTGATAACAAGAACAAGACATTTCTCTCTGATAAGATATATTATAAAGTTTCTCATGGTTACTTGTTCTATTTTTTATGCAAAATCATGTGAAAATTTAGTGACCATTTAAATCACAGTTCAGTCATTAGTAACTTCAGAACGAATTAGTTAAATGGGCAGATCTATTGTCAAGGCTTATTGCCCATCTTCTTTATCCATTTTAGAACTTGCCATTTCTGTTAAGCGCTCAGAAAAGCTTTAGAGAAATCTTTTCTGGAAAGAAAGGAGACCATATAATTTCTTGATATGTAAGTCTAATGACAGAGATTTCAAGAGGATTGGTTGATTTTCATAGTGTAGGCCAGTATAATTTAACTTGTATCTGGTGTTATATATGTGACTGAGCTAAGAATTATGCTAAGTTTACTAATTTAACATTGGAATTGTCCCTAACTTATTCTCTGACCCCATGGGGAGTGCTGCATGGCAGATGCTTGGCTCGTCTGCCAGGCCTGTGCAAAATTTTACTCTTTAAAGACAGTCTATAGCAAAGAGATAGCTGGCACTATTATACTGTATGTAATCTTAAGGAGGCTAATACGGCACATAACATCAGGGATGCTCCGTGGAAAAGATGACACTCATGAAAAATAATGCAAGTAAGAAAGTAAACATTCACGGCACTCACCAGCTGTTAAAAATCCCGTTTATTTCATTCCATTAAAACTGTGCTAAGGAATAGTAGAGCAAGACAATTAGTTATACAGTCTATGGTCATTTGTTCGTGTCCTCAGATGCTTTATCAAGGCAGGATGGTAACTATACTTAAATCCCAATACTTAATGTGCTCATCAGAATATGCAAATACAAACAAATAAATACAACTTATTACAGTAACTAAATACATTATAGTAACATAGTAACATAGTTTATAAGGCCGCAAAAAAGACATCTGTCCATCCAGTTTGGCCTGTTATCCTACAAGTTGATCCAGAGGAAGGCAAAAAAACCCTGTGAGGTAGAAGCCAATTTTCCCCACTTTAGGGGAAAAAATTTCTTCCCGACTCCAATCAGGCAATCAGAATAACTCACTGGATCAACGACCCATCTCTAGTAAGTATAACCTGTAATATTATTACCCTCCAAAAATACATCCAGGCCCCTCTTGAACTCTTTTAGTGAACTTACCATCACCACCTCCTCAGGCAGAGAGTTCCATAGTCTCACTGCTCTTACCGTAAACAATCCTCTTCTATGTTTGTGTACAAACCTTCTTTCCTCCAGACGCAGAGAATGTCCCCTCGTCACAGTCACAGTCCCGGGGATAAATAGATCATGGGAGAGGTGTCTGTACTGACCCCTGATATATTTATACATAGTTATTAAATCTCCCCTCAGTCGTCTTTTTTCTAAAGTGAATAACCCTAATTTTGATAATCTTTCTGGGTACTGTAGTCCACCCATTCCACTTATTACTTTAGTTGCCCTCCTCTGAACCCTCTCCAGCTCTGCTATGTCTGCCTTGTTCACAGGAGCCCAGAACTGTACACAGTACTCCATGTGTGGTCTGACTAGTGATTTGTAAAGTGGCAGGACTATGTTCTCATCACGGGCATCTATGCCCCTTTTGATGCCACCCATTATCTTATTGGCCTTGGCAGCAGCTGTCTGACACTGGTTTCTGCAGCTTAGTGTGCTGTTTACTAAAATTCCTAGGTCCTTTTCCATGTCAGTGTTACCCAGTGTTTTACCATTTAGTATGTACTGGTGACTTGCATTATTCCTTCCCATGTGCATAACCTTACATTTGTCAGTGTTAAACCTTATCTGCCACTTCTCTGCCCAAGCCTCCAGTCTATCCAGATCCATCTGTAGCAGTGTACTATCCTCTTCTGTGTTAATTACTTTACACAGTTTACTGTCATCTGCAAAAAATGATATTTTACTGTGCAAGCCTTCTACAAGATCATTAATAAATATATTGAAGATAATAGAGCCAAATACTGACCCCTGTGGTACCCCACTAGTGACAGTAACCCAATCTGAGTATGAGCCAGTTACTTACCCACATACAGACATTTTCTCCCAGGCCAAGCATTCTCATTTTATATACAAACCTTTTATGCGGTACAGTGTCAAATGCTTTGGAGAAGTCCAGATATACGACATCCATTGATTGTCAGTATGAAGTAACTGATTGTTATTGAGGGGAGTGGCACTACAAGTACTTTGAATGCAGATTAAGCAGATATCAGCTTGTTTTTTTCTTAAAGGGATTGTGCAGGGATCTAAATTTGTGATCTATCCTCAGGATAGGTCATCATAATCTGATTGTCGGGTGTCCAACACCTGGCACCCACGCCGATCAGCTGTTTGATGAGGAGACAGTGCTCCACATGAGTGCCGTTCATGGTCATTACACTACACTTCATCTCCTATGAATGGAGCAAGTATTTATCATTATACTGCATTTCTGAGACGAAGTGCAGTGTAATTAAGAGGAAGCAGCACTCACACGGAGCACCATTTCCTCTTCAAACAGCTGATCGGTAATGGTACCGGGTGTTGGACCCGTGCAGACCAGATATTGATGACCTATCCAGAGGATAGATCATCAATATAAATTTCTGCACAACCCCTTTAATGCAACATACAAGAGGATATTAAAGTTCTAAGTACTGGAACCTTAAAATTACTACCCTGGCTGAAAAGGAAGTTAGACTCTTTTGGACTAATAATACTCTATAATCATATATCAAGTGAAAGAGATAGCTGTTGCTACCGGGCCCAAGAGCCATGAGGGAGCCTAAAGACCCTTGTGCATTTCAAATTTTTCCTCTGGCAACATGAAGGCTACATGCTTCTCTGTCACTGGCCCAGAGCACTCAGGGAACGGCACCAGGACCATTGAGCCTTTAGCTACTCCCTGGATCTCCCAATATGAAGAAGGTATTGAATTTGCTCAAAAATCAAAAGAAACACATTTGGAACATGCCATGAAGCTGGTGAGAATTGTTTGGGACCATTCCAAGTCTGATTATGATCATGTAAAATGTGATCTGGATAAAGAATATTCTGAATTACTCAGTTGACTGAAGCATATCAACAATTTACTCACAAAATGGATACCTATTCTGAATGATGTTAAAGAACACATTTTTAAGGGACAAACTGGATTATGATTTGGATCATATATTTTCTTGGAACACATCACAGCAGCAGAAACAGTGGAAAATGACAAAAGGGAGACATTTTAGAATCTAACAAACGCTAAAAGGATTATTGGACTACTGATTCTGATTCAAGCCCTGCAGAGGATATAGGACTAAAGGATCAGCCCTCTATTAATGTGTCTGGAACCACTTAATTTCCTTTAAGCAAAAGATATGCGGGGGAGATGAAAAAAGAATAACCCATCCCCTGGTTTGAGGAGAAGAGTGCGAAGAGGAAGCAGATCTCTTGGCCTGAGTAGAGCAACCTGATCCTCAAGGTACCATAGGTTAAGTAAAAGTGAACAATGTTAATTTTTTGTTATTACTGAAATATTTTATGAGGTTAACTTTACTATTCATTTGACTAAATCTTTGTGTTATATGTGTTTATATAAATAAAATTAAAAATAAATCTGAAAGGCTTACTCAGGTCAAACCTGAAGGTCATACCCCATTTGATATAAGTGTTTTGGAATTTACCATTTGTGAAAATATTGAAACTGGTGATAGACAATGGTCCATGGTTTGAGGATATTGATCCTACCGATACTAGATCTGTTGATAGTTTTTGGGGTAGATTTTGTTCCACTGTGTTTTCTCCCTTGTCTCCCTGCAGTGCACGTTATAATTATTTTAGGGCCCTTATGGATGAGGTAAAGGTTGCTATATATCTGATTAGTAATATGACTGAGGGTGATTATAAGGCCATTTAGTGGTAAAAATCACAGAAGCATTTGGTAATTTAGCTGGTGGACAAGGAAAGGACCATAGTGGTGATGCATAGTTATTGAGTATTACCATAGGTAATTTATGTGGCAATTACAAGATATAGCTACCTAGACTAGATTAGAATATGATCCCACTGTGTATATTTTGAATACCTTGTGTTACTATATCTAAGAAATTAGCTGAATGTCTTTTTTCCACTTGAACCTTCTAAACCCAATTCGCATTTCCTACCTAAAATTCATAAAGGATTACTGACCCCCCTGGGATACCAATTTGGTGGGCTGTGGCTCAGTTTCTGAACTGCTCTCCACATCCTTAATTGGTTTCTGCACCCATTACTTGGGAATGTTCCTTCATATCTCCTGAACTCTAAGGCATTGCTGCAGAATTTGATTGAGTTTAATTGGCTTGGCTCTTACAGGCTGACTACTATTGAAGAATCCATCATGCTGATGGCATCAATGCTGTGAGATGTTTTTGAAGCAAGCCTTGAGGATTGAGTCATGTACTGGATTTATGTGTGAAGATTTTTGTGTTATCAAATAATGTGTTTGATTATGGTGGCCGCTGGGATGCCTAGTGCACCAGCACTGCAATGGGCATGCCAGTAACATCGACTTTTGCAAATACAAAGAGCAATATATCTATAATGGGGCAAATCCGTTTTTACAGTACCGTATATCAAATATTTGACGTGATTTATAGATGATGTCTTGGTCAGACACTGCTGAACAATTTTCTGCCTCCATAACATATAATGATAACAGTTTGAAGTTTACTTCCACTCGATGTGATTTAGTAGTGAAATTTTTGAATGTGAGAAATGAGGCAGACAGAGGCCACTTAGTTTTAGGGATAAAAACCCTGCAATGAATGACTTATTACATTTTCAGAGCTACCACCCAACTCATGTGAAAAAAAGCTGTACTATATGATCAGGCTGCAACATATAAATTGTAATTATGATACTTTTTTGCAACAATCTTTGGAATTGGCTGATAGATTGAGGTCTAGGTAAGTCTTAATTTCTTATGCTACATCAGGATCTTGTTATATCAAGATTGTAGATGTAAGGAGGACGTTAGGTTTGTGTTCTCATTTAAGTATAGCCCATTGCCTGACCGTATAAGACAGGCCATTAGGAAAAACTGTTTATTATCCAGACAGATGAGGACTTGTCGGAACAAGCGGAGCATAGTTGCATTTCATAGAATTAAAAATCTTAGAAATTAATTGGTATGAGGATATTTGTTTTGAGAAACCATGTGTGGGAATTGTTCATATTGTGAAGAGATGTATGTAGATTAAAGGGGTTGTCCAAGTTACTGTTGTTTTTGGTTCTTTGTATGTTTCTAACTAGGCAAATGTAATGTTTTTTCAATGCACTTACTTATCTTCAGTGCCTCCTTTCTCAGATTTCACTGAGGGTTACATGGCCTGTGATGTAAGCTTCTCTTCCTTGCTCTGCTGATGTTTTGTGCACAAGCCTGAGAGAGCAGATAAGAGTCTGTACACCAGATGTCACTGTGCTGGCCACGTCCCCCTGCTCTACCGGCTGCTGCTGCTCTCTCCCTGGATACTTTCAGAGAAGATTTTAATCCCTTCAGCCAGTACAGACTCAGGGCTGAAAGCTACAGGCAGTGAGGAGACAAATGCTGGGCACAGGAGCTGACAGACTAGAGAAGATCTGTAGAGCATTGCACAAGAACAGATAGGGGGAAGTTACTGTGTGCATGAGCAGTTTCATTGTACAGCTGGGACTTGTAGTCCTACACATAGAACATGCTGCTGAGTATCCTAGCAGGAAGACATGTCACTCAAGGCAGACTTATTCATTCCCTTTGCAGAGCAAGGGGAGGGGCAGAGATTGTTGTTACTGCAGGTAAACAAAGGCCAGAAGAGAACCAGGGAAATGAGGAAATATAGATTTTTTTTGCCTAAAACCTGCTTAACTTAGTTATATATTGCTGCCCATCAGATTTACAGTGCTATATTTTTTTTCATAACTTAGACAACCCCTTTAAGTACTGAGAGTGGGATCTGTAAGACAGGGGCGTTGGTAGAGTCTCAAAAGATCCGGGGCCCAAGCCCCAATGAATATGGCCCAATTCTCTAAGTCGACCCTCCCCCTGCACACTGCATTTTGCTGTACTTGCTATACAGCAGCACTTACCTCTCACATCCAGGGCCTCCAGGTGACGTATCCTCTGATGTAGATCTTCTCAGCATCTTCTCCATTCGGTCCAGACATCTTCTCTCAGCCGCCTCTCATCTCTGTAGAGTGTAACACAGGGACATCTTAGCTTCTATCATCATCACCCAACTTGGACTCCCCACAGTGTTATCCTCGCTGTGCCCCCAAATACTATCCTGAAAAAATAATAGTGACCCCATAGTAATAGTGCTCCTCATAGTCCCTCCAATAGTAATTCCCTCATAGAATGTCCTCATCCCCCACTAATCCTACTTTCTCTAACCAGAATATCCCTTTAACCTCCAAACAGTCCTGTTAAAATTGGAAAAACCCTCCCAAAAATGTCACTTTTTTATTGTAGATTTTTAATGTGTCTGCAGTAAATCTTGTTGGCGCACAACTCAGGGGACACAACTGCATTTTAACCCCTTAGTGACATCATTAATATTAGCGTTAAGCATCAATAATATTTTTCCCCTTTGTGTTCTAGCAGTCATAACTTTTTAATTTTTTCTTTTATATTTTTTTTATTTTGCGGGATTAGTTGTAAGTTTTTTTAGGAACTATTTTGGGTCATATATACTGTTGTGATTAACTTTTATTATTTTATTTTTAGGGGAAAGATAAATAAAACAGCAATTTTTACATTATTTTGTGGAATTGTTTTATGGCGTTTACTGTGTGGTAACAATAATTTTATTATCTGGGTCGTACAGTGATGATAATGTCACATTTCAGAGCTGAACCCGGACATACCCACATTTTCACCCAGGCAGCCTGCCTGACAAGAGCATCGGAGCATGTCATGCTCTGATGCGCTCCCTTGCCCTGCACTAGATCATGCAGGGCAAGGGCTTTCTTGTTTACTAACAACACACTGCTGGGCAGAGGTTTTCGCCCGGCAGTGTGTTCGGTGGAGGAGCCAGGCCAGTCAAGCAGGTTAGAACTTAGGTTAGAACTTAGAAGATGCAGGGCACTCATCATGCTGCCCTGCTCAGCAGTATTGTGCTGGCAGAGGCAGTTTGATGTACATACAGTATATTGTCATAAGTAAATAAAGTAAGCCCAGCCGACCTCCTTAAAGGGAGTCTGTCACCTCATTTTCACCTATATAACTAACAGCAGTGCCCCACAGAAGATTGCATACACATCCCACACATACCTGTGTGCACTGTGTGTTTTTATTCCATGTCCACAAAAAGCACATGTATTCTGCAGAAAAACAGCTCCCAAGTGCCCAGCTGAAAGTGAAACTAAACACAGCTTTCTCTCCCGAATCAATTTCTAACAGCTATATCTTCTGATATACTGGATATAATGCTGTGATTTTGGTATCATTTTAAAGCTTAGAATGTCAGCTTTCAAAGAAGGTCATTTTTCTATCTGCTACCAATCCCAAGATATGAGCAGCTAAAACAGCCCTCTCCTCTTCCAGTCTGGTTTGCAGCAGCAGCAGAGCCGGGCACTTGGGAGCTGTTTTCCAGCAGAATAAAAGTGCTTTTCCTGGACATGTAATACAGACACAAAGTGCACACAGGTATGTCTGGGATGTGTATGCAGTCGTCTGTGGGGCACTGCTGTTAGCTATATAGGTGAAAATGAGGTGACAGACTCCCTTTAATAACAATGCAGTCAGTAGCGGTTCAGGGCAGTGGTATTTTGATTCGGGGCCCTGGCCCGGATAGAAAGCCCTAGCGACGCCCTTGCTGTAAGACATACAGTGTGTCATTTCATTACATGTATATGTGATTTTTTTTTTGTCCTTGTAAATTTTATTATATCAAGAAGACAATTTGACTGCTGTATAAAAGATTCTATGAACATGTATACTCTGTGACAACTGGTAAAGGGTGGCTGCAGTTAATAAACCATGTTAGGGATAAACTTGATGGGAATCCAAATGTCTTCTCCTTTGCAGGCCTACAAAGGGTGTGATCACCTGCAAATAGAATGTGAAGCAGAGTAGATTATTCATACAGAGGCCTTAGGACCATGTGGCCTTAATGAAAGAAATAATTTGTACTCTTTTTATAATGTATTCAGCTACTGTATTTATTTGCATATATTTGCATATTGTGATGAGTGTATTAAGCACAAGGATTTAAGCAGGGTTATGCTCTATCTCATCATTCCTTGAGAAAGCGCCCGAGGACGAGAAACGGACGTAGGCTGTGTACCTGATTGTCCTGTTCGACTTCTTAGCACAGTTTTAATGGAATTAAATAAATTGAATTTTTGTTGACTGGTGAGTGCCGTGGTTTTATTATTCTTACTTGCTGGACTCTTCAAAGGTAATTTATTATATTGGAAAGCACTCCATAAGCAATATGCCTCCAATGTATGAGATGACACAGCCGATGGTTTTCCCATCTCAGACAATGGGGGCATATCGCTAGGATATGCCCCCATTGTCTGATAGGTGCACATCCCAGCACCTACACTGAGAATGGAGGCCCGAAAGTTGTGGAGGGTGCACCATGCATGTGCAGCCGCCCTCCATTTATTTTTATGGGGATGCCAAAAATAGCCGAGCACTAGCTCGTCTATTTCCATCGGCCCCATAGAAATGAATGAGAGCGGTGGCCGCACAAGTGCAGTGCACTTCCATTCAGTACTATGGAGAGAGTGCTTGGTGGTGGCAGGACCCGGTGAAACCCGGGGACCTCCGGGCACCACTTTCCCCACTCCGTTCTCGGGTGCAGTGCGGAGTGCACTGTATAGTCAGCCTGCATTGTTAATGGCCTTGCGTCACCTTTAATACCGCAGCACATCCACGCCCCACATGCCCCACGCCTGCGCTGTGGGTCGTACCCTAAGAGGAATATGGGAGGTAAGACTATGTATTGTATATAACTGGTTATGATTATATGCTATATTACTTTTCTGTAACATGGTATACAGTATGTAATTTATACATAAAAAACTAATAAAAGATGCAATGTTATATTTGAATATTGTACCATGATAGAAACAATGTTTTATTTTCACTTCCATTTATATGTAGGTATAGAAATAGTAGACTATGGAGAAAAAGATATGGATCGCACGTCCACATGCCATGCATTAATCTACTGCTTCTCAGAGGCATTTGTAAACTGTGCACGAGGCACTTAGCATACATTTTGATGAAAATGCATAGGCCCACTCACCACACACTCACTATGTATAGGAATAGCATTTATTTTCCAGAAATTGTAACTAGTTTTGTATTTTAGAGAGACTGATATAGAATTGTGTTTGCAGAATTGAGCGGCATCCATGCATACATTTTTCACTGTGTTAGAGAATATTATAGAAGAATCTCCAATGTACAAATGTACACAGATGTGCCGCTGCCTATGGAGTTCTTCATTAAAGGGTTTCTGTCACCTTGTTTGACCATATTAAACCAGATGACATTTGCAATGTGCAAATGTCACCTGATGTCTAATATGGTCTTCTTTTTAAGCTTTGTGTTCCCGTTTTCTTAAAAAAATCTACTTTTGTAATATGCAAATTACCTTTACTAGGTGCAAGGGGCGGTAACCCTGCACCTAGTAGCGCAGTTTTCCCCACCCTCTATATGTCGTCATCAGCGCTGATTAACAGGGCCAGGCAGCTCGCTCTATCTGCTGCTGGCCCTGTCAGCGCTGCAAATCCTGCGCCTGCGCCGTGGGTCCATCATTCGGCGCAGGCGCAGTGAGTGCAGCTGGCTGCCGGGCTCCCGGCTTCCTCACTGCGCCTGCGCCGATGACGTCACACTACAGCCGGAAAAGAAGGCGGCGCAGGCGCAGTGAGGAAGCTGGGAGCCCGGCAGCCAGCGGCACTCACTGCGCCTGCGCCGAATGACGGACCCACGGCGCAGGCGCGGGATTTGCAGCGCTGACAGGGCCAGCAGCAGATAGAGCGAGCTGCCTGGTCCTGTCAATCAGCGCTGATGACGACATACAGAAGGTGGGGAAAACGGCGCTACTAGGTGCAGGGTTACCGCCCCTTGCACCTAGTAAAGGTAATTTGCATAATACAAAAGTAGATTTTTTAAGAAAACGGCAACACAAAGCTTAAAAAGAAGACCATATTAGACATCAGGTGACATTTGCGCATTGCAAATGTCATCTGGTTTAATATGGTCAAACAAGGTGACAGAAACCCTTTAAGAAGACAAATGTACTCAGAAATGTAAGGAATACATAGGAATACATTTATTAGAGGCGTTCTCAGGGAATGATTTTACAATGTCCTCCAGCACATTGTTGTAGAATGTGAGCAGGACTGGTTGCTGCCTATGGGGGGTAAGGGGCAGGGTATCACTGCACGTTATGCTCTGGCACTTACATATACTACACATTGGTAAGAGTTCCTGTCAGGCTGCTCAGCCATGATGGCGTATCATAGGCAGGATCACATCATTACCATCTATTGTAGACTAGTGTAGTGTGTAGTGTCGCAGCTCTGTAAGTGATGGCAACCAATCCTGCCATTTTAAATCATTCCTGGGGAACTCCTTTAAGCCACCAAATACACGGTTTATTTGGTCTTATGCCAATGTATTAAAAATAAGGTCAAACATGTACAATGTAGGTAAGGAAATAACCCTTTGGCATAGATCATTTAAGTTTATACTGTTTGAACTGAAAATATGAAAGATATCTGGAGATAGAAAAAAAATCTGCCATTCATAAAGAGGTCAGGGATTAGCAGAAAAGACTAATCCTTTTATATAACCTCTGTAATATGTAGAAACATTTTCATCCCACTAATGGAAGCACTGAATGGTTTCATAGTAATAAATGATATGATCATCAGAATGGTATCCCACTGCACGGAGTAATAAACATATTCATTTGTGGAGTTGCGGGCTAAGCCAAATGTGCTCTTTACTGCCTTGCTGTTGCATTTAAAATCAGAATTGCCCACTTATTTCTCATTATTCTTCCCTTCCATTGTTGTCAAGATAACTTCTCACGTTTGCATAATTTAATAAATGACAACTCCTGTAGTGGAACAGAAGTGCAATTGGGAAGGGGGGAGGGGGGAATCCTATTACAAATAAACTCCCATTTTAAGAATTCTCTGAGAAGCTGAGTTAAACGAGGAAAATATTTCTGCCACTGCTACAGGGGTCACTGCATATAGTTTTATTAGAAGAACTGTATAACTCCCTATGCAGTGAGCACCCTCTAGTGGTGGTTGCAGGCAGATATAATTGTAGATTTATAGTATCTATAAAATAAAAAAAAAAAAAAAGCACTAATCATAAAGGAGTTTTCTGGTAATTACACTGTTTCTACTCTTCTACAAATGACACATCACTGTTGAAACCAGTGATTGGCTGTAGTGGCACAGGTGACCATGTCTATACCTGGCTAGAAGAAAATGAGAAAGTAGAAGCGAATAAAAATCTATAATAATAGATACCCGGAAGAAACACCGAGTTTCCCTTTCCAAATGGACACTGTCCTGGAGGAAGGGAAAACTCGTAGGGGCGCCCAGAAAGTATATTCCAAAAACACTAATAATAATAATAATAATGATGCTTCTTCTAAGAAATTATTACTGAATGTATCACTGTTACTTACTTCACTGGGGAGGGAGGTACAGAGCAGTTAACAAACCACCTGGACCACCTCCTCCCCCACCAAGATCGCTTGTCAATTGTCACAAAACGCTTCCCCGTCCCAGAAGAATGGTCATCAGGGCTCCGAATTTTCAGGAAGTCGCTTTTATTATATGTGCAAAAGAAATGGCTCAATGCGTTTCAGGGTTAAAACCCCTTTCTCAAGAGCAATACAATGGTACATCATTTATCAATTATCATTTGATATGAATGACTTTCCAACTACAACAACCAACATGCAGGGGCATAACTACTGTACCATAGCGGCAGACCATGCGACTGCTATGGGGTCCAGAGCAAGAGGGAGCCCAGTCTTAGTTGGGATCATCTCCTCTTCTACTGGAGGTGAAAACTTGGTCAGGATTTCCTTTTATCAAATGAGTCAGTGGAAAAATGGCCCAAGGGTCATTGAAAAAGGTTTAGGCAGAAATTCTTCTGTCCTGTGTGTGGGGCCTGGTTTGATTCTTGCTATGGGACCCTTACTTCTCTATGTACACCACTGCCGGCGAATGAAAAAAGTCCACCACAGCTGATCATTCAAATCTGTAGCAGGAGATTGATAAAACTTGACTTTTTTAGTTACCCAAAATCTCTACTGTAAGGCCAGATTTAGCTAGAAGGTTACATATGCTTCTGCATTGGGAGAGGTGAACTAATATGGGAGGTTGCTAACATTTTGCAGAAAAACAGTTTTTACTAATCACGGTACCGCTAGAGAAACTACCGTGACATACATCATTGAATTACTTGACACTTCACCGCTCGAGAAATTTTTTAAAGCAGCACAGCTGATATCTCATATGCAAGCATGAAAATAATCATCCTCGTCAATATTTGTCTATTATATTTTACCAACAAAGCTCAGCATGTGTCATCTGTAATTGCGAACCTAAGAATGCAGTAATATTAAATTATTGCTATTTTATTTTGGCATGGAATTAAATGTAGTTACAATTTTCAAAATCACGCTGGTTACTTCATTTCCCAAAGGGTTCATTTTATTTAAAAAATTGGATAAAGACTAAATTAATTAAAAAAAATGGTTGCATATTTCCTGTCAGTCATTAAATTAATGTTATTAGTTTAAATCAAACAAATGTTCACTAATTTCTCTTTCCAATCAATGTGTTGCTGTTCCTCCATATCTTAATATGTGAAAAAGAAAAACATGTGGAAATCTACCATGTTTTTGGGCCAGAATGCACCCTTGTGGCCCATGACATAATCTTTGTTTTTGTCTTAAATCTGACAAAAAAAAGAAGAAAAATGAAGATAAGGTTTGTAAATATAAGGACATAATGGATCGAATTACTGAAACTCTGAGCAGGTTGTTGAGAAATCTGTATCTACAATGATCGAAGGACAAAGTAAGAGCATAAGGATTCTAGGATTAGAAAAACATGGCCGCTTTCTTCCATAAAGAGCATCACACCCGTCCATAGGTTCTGTCTGGTGTTGCAGCTCAGTCTATAGCTAATATGACTTGTTAATATGTGGTTAATACCCCTCAAAATAATATGTCAGCCCCGTATGCCCTTCAAAATAATGTCAGCCATAGTACCCCCTCAAAGTACTATGCTAGCCGTACAAACTACTCAAGATTTTATGCCGGACATAGAAGCCCCTCAAAATAATATGTCAGCTATCATTGTTGTAAATAGAGAACTAAGGGCCCCATAGTAAGGATCAAACCAGGCCCCCCACAGAAGGGTTTCCACCTAAACCCTTTTCAATGACCTTTGGGCCATTTTTTCCACTGCTTCATTTGCTAAAAGTTGTTCCTTTGAGGGCAGGGAGTAGAAGATGGGATGAATCCCAACTTGGCCCCCTCTTACCCTGGGCCCCATAGCAGTCGCATGGTCTGCCACTATGGTAGTTACGCCCCTGTCAGCCATAATTCCCCCTCAAAATAACATGCCAGCCATAGATACTCCTTTAAATATTATTCCAGACGTAGTTCCTTCTCAAACTAATATGCCAGTTATACATACTGCTCAAAATAATGCCAGCCATAGATAAAATATCTGTCATAGATACCCTTCAAAATATTATGCCAGCCATAGTTTCTCTTCAAACTTGTATGCCAGCCATAGATGCCTCTCAAAATAATATGCCAACCATATTATGTCTCAAAATACAATACCAGCTATAGACACCCTCACAATAACATGGCAGTCATATATACCCACCAAAATAATATGCCAGCCATAGATGGCCCTTAATATAATATTCCAGCCATAGTACCCTCTCAAAAAATATGGCAGCCATAGTTCCCCCTAAGAACAATATGCCATCCATAGATACCCCTCGAAATAATATACAAGCCATAGATGCCCCTTCAAATAATATGCCAGCCATAGGTCCTTTTCAACATAATATGCCAGTCATAGATACCTCTCAAATTAATATGCCATTCATAGTTCCCCCTCAAAATAATAAACCATCTATAGATACTCTGAAAATATCATGCCAGCCATGTGCTCTCCCTGCACATTTAACATAAGCAGCACAATATGGTGACATCATCAAGCCACCTGCACCAGTATCATTACATGGTCTGCTTGATCCTGGCGCCTAAAATTTGGCACTTGGTAAGGCAGGGAGCATATGCTTTTCATCTCTACCACAGAGTTCAACTCTATTGGTGCTCTATGGACACCAGTGCAGTTGAAAGTGATGCTAATCCAGGACAAGCAGTCCTCCACGGAAACCCAAACATGAATGGGTTTGAAGGCACCACCTCCCTGCACTCCCACTTGCCACAATTCTGGTGAGAGCTTTTTAAACATTGTAGAAAAGGTGATTTGAGGTCCCCTCAAGTGTCTGCATAAGAGAATATCTGCAGTCTATCAAAACCAACACTATTGACAGGACACAAAAAAAAATAATGGACTTCAGTAAACCATGAGCACATTCATATGCCTACTAAGCTGTGATTCCATGACACTGGAACATTTTATAGCACAGTGATGTCTCACAGTATTACATATGCTACTTTCATGTCAATAGGTCATACATGTGTCCTGTCATGCAGGACTATGAGTAATCCCATTTCACATTTAATAAGCCTGACCTGCACTGGGGTAAGCACAATTATCTACAATCCCTAATCTTTAAAGTAGCTGACGGAATTTAGTTGGCTTTAGTTGGCTATCCTTCACTGCACACAGCTAATCAATTCTCCAGTTGTATTATACGTATGGTTATCCCTTATCCTCATGTGAACGCTAACAGTAATGGTGCTAAATACCGACAAGTCACTCAGTGGCAAAGACTGTGGATAAGGGCAATATGATTTATTGTGTTATAAATTGTAGAAATTCTTTTTTTTTTTTTTCCCATGGGGAAATGGTTTTATTTATTATTTTTTTTAATACATAACATAGAACAATAGAAAATTTAAACAAAACAATCAATAAGAGAAGAAAAAAAAATCAATAAGAGAAAAAAAAGGAAGGCACACACTCTAATTTTTGTTCAATAATAACAAAAAATAAAAAGAGAATTAATGACTCAGAATACGGAAGTAGCCAGTATCCACGGAGTCCATATCTTCAGAAAGCATTCATGTGACATATTAGTCCAACTGGCAAGTTCCTCCATTCTATAAATATGGTGTATTTTATCTAGCCACTGTTGCTCACTAGGCGGTTTTGGCGATAACCATAACATAGGAATAAGAAGTTTAGCCGCAGTGAGCAGCATAGTAGCCAGTGAATATTTAGAGAGTGTAAAGGTAGCAGTAGGAGCCCATAAAAGAATCAAAGAAGCCGTCAATTTTAATGAGGCTTGACAGATAGAATTTATTTTCCCTTCCACTAGGGACCAAAAAGGGCGTATCTCTGGACAATACCACCACAAATGAGATATAGTACCTCTTTCCCCCCGGCACCGCCAACACAAATCTGAAATAGCAAGACCATGGTCGAAAAGAAAGGTTGGTGTACGATACCACCTAGTATAAAGTTTATAAGAATTTTCTTGTATCCGCACACACACATAAAAAATCCTTGTGAGTGCGCAGCTATGAAACGGGAATGATCTTCTGTAAATATTTCACTCCTCCTCCCATTTAAGGATACATACTGATTTATTGTAAGTTAGGCGGGAGTTCAAATTGGCATAAATCTTAGAAATAAGACCCTTTACAGGGCTTGAAGATGTCAGTAATTTCTCCAGCCATCCAGCTGGGCGGGGGGTTGGGTGTTCCCGGACAAAGCTTACACAAAGCCTTTTAAAATCCTCGACCAATGGTGCCATGGATGGTTGACGGTACCGGGGGGAGAGGGAGCCCTCTATAAATGATGTCACATCTCCTGTATATAGAGCGGAAATCGGCACAGATTGCCAAACCTGCCACAAGGATTGCAAAGACACCAAACCTCTTCCTTTCAATAATGGTAAATGAGATATTGGCATATGAGGAGAAGGTACAGAGAAATCAGGGCAGGTATTGGCTAGAGCCTTAATCACCGAAAGGGTGGCAAACATCATCGGAGCTACCTTCATCACTCCAGTCAAAGGTAAATGAAAACTCCATAAACCCGACCTGAGCTATGAGGGCAATACATATAACTCTAATTCTATATGTGGAGCAAAAGGATCTACTTGAGCCCGTACAAAAGAAAGCCACCTGGCTATATGAACCGCTTTATAATAACCTTGTACACTAGGGAGAGCAAAGCCTCCTTCTCTTTTGCTCCTGATTAATTGGGCATAGGCAATCCTTGGCCTCCTCTGTTACCAAAGAAAAGATGAGAATAGCCGTTTCACCGCCAGAAAAAAAGATGAAGGTAAAGGTATAGGAATAGCTTGCAGTAGATAGAGAAACTGCGGAAGAATATACGACTTAAGGTAATTCTTCCTGCCTATCCAGGACATAAACGGAAATCTTAGTGCAAGAAGTTTTGATTTAACTGAAGCTAATAAGGGAAGAAAATTACATTGAAAAAGATTTACAGGATCAGGGGGTAATCTCACACCTAAGTAGTGATCCCAGAAGAGGGCCAACTAAAAGGATAATGTTCTTTCAAATATTTAATTGTAGCCGACGTTGCTGATACATTTAAAGCTTCAGATTTCAAGACATTTATCTTGAAATCAGATATATCACTAAATTTTTGAAAAATATCTAAAAGAATGGGAAATGCTTGGCAAGGATTAGTCAAGAGCAGAAGCAAATCGTCAGCAAAAGCTGCTGTTTTATGTTCGAAGGAATTAACCTTCAAACCTCGTATCTTCTCCTCTTGCCTAATCCGTTGTACCAAAGTTTCCATTATCAAAATAAAAAGACAGGGGGATAGGGGACAGCCCTGACGGGTTCCATTCGAGATGTAAAATGATGGAGATAGTTGGCCATTAATCCTAATTTTTGCATGCGGAGCAGAATATAAAGAAAAAATAGCAGAAATAAAAACAGGGGGAAATCCAAATTTATTCAGAACTGCTTTCATATATCGCCAATTAATTCTATCAAAAGCCTTCTCGGCATCCGTGCCGAGAAGGACTAATGGCTTTTTAGAGGATTTGGCATAAAACATGGAAGCTATCACCCTGGTCGTATTATGTTTACCTTCTCGGGTCGGAATAAAACCTACTTGTTCTGGACCGATAAGTGATGGGAGGAGGCAAGAGATTCGTGTAGCCAGAACCTTCGCCCACCACTTCACATCCACATTTAATAACGAAATAGGGCGATAGCTTCCACATAGTTCAGCATCTTTACCCTCCTTCGGGATCAAAGAAATATAAGCTTCCAAAGCTGAGGGAGGAAGAGGGGAACCTGATAAAAGAGCATTACAATAAGAAACAAAATGGGGAAGACGAATGGATTTAAATTTCTTAAAATAAGAAATAGGGAACCCGTCAGGGCCAGGGGACTTACCAGTAGGAATAGAAGAGAGAACACTGTCTGCTTCTTCCAACGAAATGGGTCTAAGAAGAGACAACTGTTGCATAGAAGAAAGACAGGTAAGGAAAGAGAATCTAAAAATACAGAAATATGGTGTGAATGTGAAGCAATGGCATCAGAGGAGGTCTCCGGGCGAATATTATACAATTCCTGATAGAATCTAGAGAATTCAGCAGATACAGCTTCCGCACCTGTCAAAGTCTCTCCAGTTGAGCTTTTAATAGAGGATATATGAACTCTTTCCTTGCGAGCTTGTACCAGTGCGGAAGTCAGCTTTGAGCACTTATCTCCATGAATATAGTACTTAAATTTAGAGGTTTGATATGCTTTAGCTGATTGGACATTAAGAAGGTTTTTCAACTGGTTACGCAGATCCAACAGCTCCGCCTGATGCCGCTCCGCCCCTGATCTCTTATGTATCCTCTCCAACGCTGAAATCTGAGAAATAAGGGAATTAAAATGTTTAGCCCTCTCTCTTCGCCGCGCCGCCCCCATTGAGATAAATTCCCCTCTAATAACTAACTTATGAGCCTCTCAGATCGAGACAGGGGACATATCAGCGGAGATATTCTCAGTAAAATAATGAGAGAGGGAAGAGGAGAGAGAGGGCAAACATAATGGATCTCCCAAAAGCGTCTCATTCATAGACCATGAAAAAAAATTCCGTGGTAGAGATGCAACCTCCAGTGAGATACAGGGGCATGATCAGAAACGGTTATATTACCAATCTGAGCAGATTTAACCCAGGGCAGGTTCTTGTCACTAAGAAAAATATAGTCCAAACGGTGATATGATTTATGAGGATGAGAATAGAAAGTACAGTCTAAGGCAGACGGATGGACAGTCCTCCAAACATCTACCAAATATAATCTATTTAGTGCCTTCCGCAAACGACTAAGTTTAGAGAAAGAAATAGGAGTATTGCGAGTAGAGATATCAAGAAGCGGTTCAAGGCCAAGATTAAAATCTCCACAAAGAACGCATACTCCTTCTCTAAACGTAGTTAGATGTTCTAAAGCGGAGCATAACCATATAATTTGACCTTTATTTGGTGCATAGAAATTAGCTAAAGTAAAAATCTGGTCAGCAATTTGTGCTTTGATCAACAAGAATCTGCCCTCTGGGTCTGAATATTTAGCCAATAAAGAGAATGGTAAATCCCTTTTTACCCCTATGCTCACCCCACAGACTGCCTTAGTGGGATGAGCACTATGAAACCACTGTGCATAAAAGTTAGTTGGCATCTTAGGGATATTACTATCCCTAAAGTGCGTCTCTTGTAGAAATACTAAATCCGCTCCACCCTGCCTAAGTAAACGGATAATCTGACTCCTTTTTTGCGGGGTATTTAAACCCTTAACATTAAATGAAATAATTTCAATACCTACTCCCATACCAAAATATCATAAAGAAAAAATTGGTAGCTAACCAACCCCATTAGGACTATTGCTATGAAACAGATAAGACCCAATGAGAGTCCATTTAGTCCACTGTAAGGAGTCTGCTACCAGAGCCAACAGATATTGCATGTGCCATAAAAAAAAAAAAAAAAAAAAAAAAAAAAGAATATAAGAAGAGAAAATAAAGAAAATACATTAAAAAGGACATTTGCATCCCTTTTAGGAGGGAAATAAACATAAGCCTAGTTGATATCAAGGCCTAGATCCCAGACTTTGCCATCAGCCCCACCCGCTACTGTGTTTAATAATCCTGACAAACTAAGGGCTTGTTCACACATCAGCCATCCGATCAGTCATCTCCACCAGTCACTGCGAGCCAAAACCAGGAGCAGAACCTCCACAGAAACTAGCTGTAATGAAAAGTTCTGCAATTGTTTTGTGTTTTGAGCCCGCGTGGCTTTGGCCAACAGCAACTGACGGAAACAACCGTTCTTGCATTAAAGGAGCAACTAGGTCCAAGTCCTCCTCTACTTCGGCACCTTCAGCCGTGTTCTCTTTATCTGAAGCAGCCGCCGCTCCTTGTTGGCATCTAGTCCGCTGCGCCATTTTAGGGCTCTGCCGTGTGTCCGTATCCACTTTTCTCTGGAAGAATCTTTCGAGATCCCCCCTCTTTTCCTTGGCTTTTGGAGTTCCCGAGTCAGTTAGAGGGTCGGTTGTTTTGTCTTTTTTCCTGCCGCCAATTAGAAGGCTGTTTTTGGTGGATATATTTAGCGAGTGAGGGGCTGTGCACGGAGCTCACTCACAGCAGCAGCTTACTCCATCAGTGTCCAGGCTCCTCCCAGGAAGTAGAGTGTGTGGGGAAATGGTATATTATACTGTACTAGCAGAAAGACCCGGCTTCGCCTGGGTATATTTCATCTATTTCATTTAAAGGGGTTGTCCGAGTTATTTTTTTGTTCTTTATATGTTTCTAACTTGTCAGGTATAACAACTTTCCCATATACTTTGTGTTTCTAAAGCTGCTGGTTTCTCAGAGTTGACTGAGGGTCACATGACCTGTGATTTCACCTTATCTCCCTGGTCTGTGATGTTTCGTGTACAAGCCTCAGAGTTCAGATAACAGTCTGTACACGAGACGTCACTGGCCACGCCCCCTTTCTTTGCCGGGCTCCTGCTATCTGCTCTCCCTGGTTTCCTTCAGATAAAACATTAACCCCTTCAGCCAGAACACACTGAGGGCTCAAGGCTTTACAACAAATAGTAGCTACAGCAGTGAGAGGAGACAAATGCTGGGCAAGGAGCTATAGAAGAATTGTATTGTACAAGAACAGGTAGGGAGAATTTCCTGTGTGTATCAGCAGTGTCATTGTACAGCTGGGACTTGTAGTCCTACACAAACAGCATGCTGCTGAGTATCCCAGCAGGCAGACATGTACTCACAGCACTTATATTCACTGCCTTTGCAGAGAAGGGGGGAGGGGCAGAGATTGTTATTACTGCATGTAAACAAAGGCCAGAAGAGAACCAGGGAAATGAGGAAATATAGATTTTTTTTTGCCTAAAACTTGCTGAACTTAGTTATATATTGCTGCCCATCAGATTTACAGTGCTATATTTTTTTTCCATAACTTGGACAACCCCTTTAATGTTTCTGTGTGTCGTTGCAGAGAGAAAGTCAATGCAGCTGACAGAAGTTGATTTTTACCTTCATGTTTTCAATCCCCATTGGCTGCGGAGTGGGAGGGGGCATGACCTGACCGGGTCGGGGCCGTGGTTTACCGGGACCTTGGGGGGGGGGGGGGGCGCTTTTAAGTCCTTCTTTTCAGGGTGGCCTGAATTATAGGTCAATGCCATGGTAATTTGAGGAAACACAGTGGGTAGCAGTGGAAGAAAACATTGCTTCGTACGGGTATATTTAATCTATTTCATTTAATGTTTGTGTGTGTGTCATTGCAGAGAGAAAGTCTCCTTCCCACCCATTCCTGTAGCTGACAGAAGTTTATTTATACATTCATTTTTTCAATCCCCATTGGCTACGGAGGGTGAGGGGGCATGGCCTGACAGAGTCGGGGTGTGGCTTAGTGAAACCTGGAGCAGGTGTTCTAAGTCCTTCCTTTGAGAGTGGTGTGAATCACAGGTCGGTGCCATGGTAATTTATGAGGACATGCAATGGGTAGCAGTGGAAGATTTACTACTGAACGGTCATAGTCTAAAATTAGTCTAAAACATAAGTTATATTTATGGTAACCGGAATACCCCTTTAACAGTATCATCCACAGCGCTCTGCCCCTTTAAAGCATTGAATAGAAATTACTGGATTGTTACCTGAGATCCTCAGCTGGCTGCTAATTACCTGGATGTGTTGTTATGGAAACCTGCCCTCCCTGTGTGTGTCTGTGCAGAAAATGGCAGTTGGGGTTTAAAACCAATGCTGTCAGGCTAATATTGGCTAATGCAGGTCATATTTTGGGAATATCTCAGGAACGTTATGTCCTAGAGAGATGAGACCTGGTCTAAAACCTTCCTGGGCACCTGATGTACCTGTGTGCTGAATTTGGTGAAAATCGGTCCAGTAGTTTAGTCGCGCATAGAGAACAGACAGACGGACAGACAGACAGATGGACAGAAACTCATTTTTATAATATTAAGAGATAAGAGATATGTGGCATGTGGATATTTTTATGTTTGTGTGATTGTGCCAGAAGTGTATAGACATCAATGTATAAATTTCTCTGTGAAACCGCTCATCAAAAATATTGTAGCACATTATAAGGAATCTGTCAGGAGCTTCCTGCTGCCCAAATCATTTTCAGCATGTAGTCCTGAGAGTCTCCCTTGTTGGAAACAATGTTGGCGTAGATTTGCTAATACTGTCTATAGTTGGACATAAAACTGCACCAGATTTATCATAGAGGGTGATGATAGATATCTTTAGACTGTCTAGTCTAACTTTACACCATTTATTTGTTTGCTTAGTCTTTCTCCAAAATGAAGGAAAATATTGGAGATACCATGCCCCATTCCCACAAAGCCATGACTTCCTCGTAGAACAACATATAAAAAATGTCTTAAAGGGGTTGTCCAAGTTTTTTTTTTTTTAATTTGCCCCTCAGCAAGTAAGTACCTCTGGAAGAATTGATGCTCACCTGCTTCCAGATGCTTCATGTCTGACTCTCAATCTCTCTTCACTGGTCTTCTGGTCCTTGTTTGTAAACCTCTAGATGGCCAGGATCACTTGCACTGCTGCAGCCAATAACTGGCTTCAGCGGTAACATTTTTCCAAGCTGCACATCATAGCTGAGGACAGTCATTGGCTATGGTGTTCCACATGACCCTGTCTTTGTGGAACTTGATACACCGAGACTGGAAATCCAGCAAAGACAGCCTGTGAGCCAGAAAGCTGGAATGAGGTGTTGGGGAGAAGGTGAAAATATGGATTTCTCCACAAGTAATTAAAAAAAAAAACCTGGACAACCTCCTTAAAGTTTCTAAAACATGCAGCTGGGAAAGGGAGAAAGCCACAGTGGTCACTTGTGTGCTGTGGGGAGTTTGGTGATGGCTCTGAGCCTGCCAGAACTGTTTTTGTAGAAATAAACGTATTCAGTTTTACATATATTAACTAGCTGAAGGACCTGGCTTCTCCCGGGTATATTTAATCTATTTCATTTCATTTTTGTGTGTGTCGTTAAAAGATATCGAGAGTGACGTCTACAGCGCCCAACCCTTTAACTGTGACAACCACAGCAGCTAGGGTATACACTATTTTCAGCCCAGAAAGCTGGACCTCACCGGTCAGTCCCCCTAACATGAAGCAGCGCCCCCGGTTCCCATGAAGCCACACCACTAAACATGAGGCCACGCCCCCTGGCTCTGTGAAGACACAGAGGAGAAGCTGTCTGAGCATGAGCAACTGAAAGGGTGGACATCCCTACGTCTGTCCAGGCACTGCGCCGGACTGAGGACAGGGAGCCAGAAAACCGGACTGTCCAGCCTAAAGCCGGACATCTGGCCACCCTAACATCAGCCTGCCCCTAGGGTGGCCAGAGGTCCAGTTTTAGGCTGGACAGTCTGGCTTTCAGACTCCCTGTCCACCGTCCGGCGCAGGGCCTGGACAGACACAGGGATGTCCACCCTTTCATTAGCTCACGCTCAGACAGCTTCTCCTCCGTGTCTTCATGGAACCAGGGGCCATGGCCTCGTGTTTTGGGGTGTGGCTTCATGGGGACTGGTGGCACAGCTTCACGTTGGGGGGAGGCTGAACAGTGTGGCTTTCAGACTCCCTGTCCTCTGTCATGCGAACTCCTGGATGGACACACGGATGTCCTTTTGAACAGCTCACTCTCAGACAGCAGCACTGTGCAGTCTGAGCATGAGCTGCTGGGAGAAAGTCACCCTCCTCCCCCCCTGCAGCTGACAGAAGTTGATTTTTACCTTCATTTTTTCAATCCCGGTCAGATGCAGCATGGAAGGGGCGTGGGCTGACTGAGTCGGGGTGTGACTTAGTGGGACCTGGGGGTTTGGCTTTTAAGTACTTCTTTTGAGGGTGACCTGAATTACAGGTCGATGCCATAGTAATTTAGGAGAAAACACAGTGGGTAGCAGTTGAAGAAAACATCTTTTATTACTACTGAACGGTAAATATGTGAAATTTACATTATATGAGGTAATGATTGATGATGAGTTAGTCTAAAACATAAGTTATATTTATGATAACCGGAATACCCCTTTAACAGTGTCATCCACAACACTCTGCCCCTTTAACTGCCTGTGAGCTTCTATTAGCTGATGCATTTTTTGAGAATATCTCAGGAACGGTACATCCTGGAGAACTGAGACCCGTTCTAAAACCTTCCTGGACACATAATGTAACTGTGTGCCAAATTTCCTGATTGTAGATGCGACGGTGCGGATTCCTTTAGTGGACACACACACACACACACACACACACACACACTCAGCTTTATATATTAGATGTGCATTTTCTCCCTACAGTGTATAGACAATGACTTTATTTGAGTTGGAAACATTGATATTGTGTATAACTTGCACTTTATTTCCTTTTTAGATTGGACTCATGTGGGAAAAGGGTTAATTTGACCTGTTCTATTATATTGTGCCTCGAGCTTTAACAAAATCTGCTTAGCAATGGTGATGTAAGGAAGGCTGCTTTCCACATGTAATTTAGCTGTAGTCATTGGGTCTTATGGAGGGGGCACTCTGAATATGGTCTGAAGAAGCGATGCCACAAGGAGGTGGAACTAGGTGTTGGGAACTTATAAAAGGAGTTGTGTCATGCAAAATTGTGACATCTGTCTGACAAGTGACACTCTGGATGTGGCCTGTGTATGAGGTTGCACTACAGTCTTGGAATGTGAGTTCGGCTGAGTTCACATCATTGTTTAGCTTTCCGTTCTTCTGATCCATCAGAAGAATAGAAAAGAAAAAAAATGAATCAGTTATTTTGAGCATCATCTATGATCAGTTTGCAACAGTTTGTGTCACTTCCATCAGAGATCAGCTATTTTTGACGGAAAAAAAGTCCTGCATCTCTGACAGAAGTGACACAAACTTTTACCATTCTCCTGATGGATCAGAAGAATGGAAAGCTCAGTGATGTGAACTCAGCCTTAGCAGCGTTTGAGCTGTGACATTATGTTTTATGAAATGCCCTTTGATTCTGGAGTAAACTATAACTGTCATGCGTATGCACCTCTATGGAGTAAAGCCTGCTTTTCTCTCTACCCACAATACCTGCTGTGAGAGCAATATTCCATCTACCAGCTCCTTACAGGCTCTCCAATGTCTTCTTCCCCTCCGCGCAACATGCCTTGATTGAATGGTCTCTTCCCTACTTGTGTACAGAGAAAAACCTGTCATTCAAGCTGAATCCAGAAAGCCATCACTCTTCTCCCCATTCCCCATTCCTTCTTAAACTACATTGTCAATGAAAAGTAGAACATACTGTAGCTGTCTATAACCACAGGCATCATGGGGCTCCAACCAGGTTCTGTTTAAGTACTATGGTCATTAATGTCAGATTGTGAGAGTCTGACTCCCGGCACCCATGCTGATCAGCTGTATCAAGAGAACGCAGCTCTCCTCCGAGCACTGTGTTCTCTTCACTGTTTACCTGATTGCCGTTGACATTGCAACATCATTCCTCTGTCCCATTCACTTCAATTGGAAAGGAGCAGTTGCAGTTGTAGTTAAATGTCAGACCCCACACTGATCTGATATTGATGACCTATCCTACTGATGACCTGTCTACAAAATAGACAAGAATATGACATGATTAGAGATGAGCGAATCTATTCACCGCTTTGTAGATTTGATACGAATCTTTGTTATTTCCTACACCAAAGCGAATCAGAATCTTTTCAGACTCGCTTCGGAAGATTCTTCTTAAATCTTTGTACGCCAACGCTACGTATGCATCTGATAATTTGTACGCTAATGCTACGCATCTGATAATTTGTACGCTAATATGTACATATTCAGTTCAGTAGCGTATTTGTGTGTTCGTTATTTGTGTGGGCCTAGACAATAATACGCTAAAGTACGCACTTTGTACACTCATGCGTACACATTCGCAGGAATGTTCGCAGAACACGAATATTTTTTAACTCAACTTGTACGGAATCGAATCTTATCAGAGGCGAATCTTTTTAAAAATTCGGCGAATATTCGCCAACGTAAATCTTTGACATGCTCATCTCTAGACATGATTTTTTATTTTTTTTTTGCGGGACCACAAACTGGAGCAATGGATGTGGACAGCACACGGAGTGCTGTCCGAATCTTTTGCGGCCCCATTGAAGTGAATAGGTCCGCATCCGAGCCGCAAAACAACAGTCGTGTCCATGAGCCCTAACAATGCATTTTGTTGTTTTTAAAAAATCTCTTTTCATTGAAATGTTGATTTCAATGAAAATAGATTTTGTATATTTGGCACATTTCTGGCCTTGCAACACACATATCTACGACAGCCGCCTAGCTGCTTTAGATTTAAGTCTTTCTTCATGCCAAAAACCTGGCTTAGGCCTTATTCACATGACAGTGCTTTCGTCAGTGATTTCCATCAGTGATTGTGAGCTGAAACCAGGATTGGAGCCTCCACAGACATAAGGTATAAGGCCCCATTCACATGACCGTATGAATGGAGCCGTATCTATCCACAAAAATGCGGGGCCTGATGCCTGGAGCCGCGGCACGGAGCTGGCTCTTTTGAAGCATGTCCTATACTTGTCCGTGTGCACGGATAAGTATAGGCATTTTCAATGGGGCCGCACGGCGTGTGTTCCGAGCGCTGCGGAACACACGTCGGGCGGCCCCTGTATATTTGCGGGTCCACAGTAATGCGGGCCCGCAAATATACGGGTCGTGTGAATGGGACCTAAGGGAGAGATCTGCACATGTTCTGTGTTTAGAGCTGCACCTGGTTTTGTCTCACAATCACTGAAGGAAATCACTGACCAAACAATGACGTGTGAATAAGGCCTTAAAGAAAATTATAAATGTTGTGGGCTTGCGGCACTATTCGCTCCACGCCCACAGCACACCCCATTTTATCATCACTTATGAAAAGTGCCATGAATGAAGAAATGACACACAAAAGTGGCATAAATAGGTTAGTAAATGTCCCTCTGTGTTTTACAAACTTTAAGCACTGTCCTCACCTATCTCCAACAGTCCTATAGAGGACTAATGGAGCAGCAGCTGTCAGACCTCACCGATCAGATGCTTATCACATATCCTATGAATAGTGTTGAAGTTAAAAAAGAATGCAACTGCCTTTTGATTTTTACAATGTTAACTGTGTGCTGAAACCAACGTTACCTTTATGGTGACGATTAGTGCGCTTACAGCTATACCAAATTTATATCATTTTTATTCTTTACTATTTTTTGGGTTTATTTGAAAAGTTAGTGAATTTTTGAGTTGGGGGATTAAGCTGTCCAGTTTTGAAAAGTGGGTTGGGAATTGGACGTGGTTAGGTTTGTTAAATAGGTTCACAGATTTTCACTGAGACTTTTTAAAAGGTTGCCAAAACTCACTCAAGTAGGGAGTGACATAAAAAACTGGTCTAGCATTTCTAGACAAAAGTGTATGGAGCAAAGTACACCAACAGAGACTAATGCAACTGACATTAAATATTACTCAAGGGGCTGATTTGCAATGGAGATGGCCACCATGTGGCACTGCACCAAAGTGAGAGTAAAAAGAGTAGGGACCTCCTCAAGAGATGTCACATTGATGTGGGGAGTGGGCCTTTGCATTTTGATTAAAATGTATGTAAATTACCTCAATGGAGATGTTTAGAAATTGTGCTGAGAGAAGCTATAGATCAATGTATGTCATATGGATATCTTTTCTCCATATTTGACTTCATGAATAATGCCCCCCATTGTGTAGTTGGGCTCCTTGCTTGTAGATATATACTAAACTTGTGTATTTTTGAGATTAACACACACAACAGTGCCTTGCGAAAGTATTCGCCCCCCTGGAAGTTTTCAACCTTTTGCCACATTTCAGGCTTCAAACAAAAAGATATAACATTTTAAATTTTTGGTGAAGAATCAAGTGGGTCACAATTGTGAAGTGGAACGAAATTTATTGGATCATTTAAACTTTTTTTGTAATAATAAAACTGAAAAGTTAAGCGTGCAAAATTATTCGGCCCATTTACTTTCAGTTCAGAAAACTCACTCCAGAAGTTCATTGAGGATCTCTGAATGATTCAATGTTGTCCTAAATGACTGATGAAGAGAAATAGAATCCACCTGTGTGTAATCAAGTCTCCGTATAAATGCACCTGCTCTGTGATAGTCTCAGGGTTCTGCATCATGAAGACCAAGGAACACACCAGGCAGGTCCGTGATACTGTTGTGGAGAAGTTTAAAGCCGGATTTGCATACCAAAACATTTCCCAAGCTTTAAACAACCCAGGGAGCACTGTGCAAGCGATCATATTGAAATGGAAGGAGTATCCGACCACTGAAAATCTACCAAGACCCGGCCGTCCCTCTAAACTTTCATCTCAAACAAGGAGAAGACTGATCAGAGATGCAGCCAAGAGGCCCATGATCACTCTGGATGAACTGTAGAGATCTACAACTGAGGTGGGAGAGTCTGTCCATAGGACAACAATCAGTCGAACACTTCACAAATCTGGCCTTTATGGAAGAGTGGCAAGAAGAAAGCCATTTCTCAAAGATATCCATAAAAAGTCTCGTTTACAGTTTGCCACAAGCCACCTGGGAGACACACCAAACATGTGGAAGAAGGTGCTCTGGTCAGATGAAACCAAAATCCAACTTTTTGGAAACAATGCAAAACGATATGTTTGGCATAAAAGCAACACAGCTCATCACCCTGGACACACCATCCCCACTGTCAAACATGGTGGTGGCAGCATCATGGTTTGGGCCTGCTTTTCATCAGCAGGGACAGGGAAGATGAATAAAATTGATGGGAAGATGGATGGAGCCAAATACAGGACCATTCTGGATGAAAACCTGTTGGAGTCTGCAAAAGACCTGAGACTAGGACAGAGATTTATCTTCCAACAAGACAATGATCCCAAACATAAAGCAAAATCTACAATGGAATGGTTAAAAAATAAAGGTATCCAGGTCTTAGAATGGCCAAGTCAAAGTCCAGACCTGAATCCAATTGAGAATATGTGTAAAGAGCTGAAAACTGCTGTTCACAAACGCTCTCCATCCAACCTCAAAGAGCTTGAGCTGTTTTGCAAGAAAGAATGGGCAAAAATTTCAGTCTCTAGATGTGCAAAACTAATAGAGACATACCCCAAGCGACGTGCAGCTGCAATCGCAGCAAAAGGTGGCGCAACAAAGTATTAATGCAAGGGGGCCGAATAATTTTGCACGCCCCACTTTTCAGTTTTATTATTACAAAAAAAGTTTAAATGATGCAATAAATTTCGTTCCACTTCACAATTGTGACCCACTTGTTGTTGATTCTTCACAAAATATTTAAAATGTTATATCTTTTTGTTTGAAGCCTGAAATGTGGCAAAAGGTTCAAAAGTTCCAGGGGGCCGAATACTTTCGCAAGGCACTGTATATGTTTATATTTGACATAGATGGTGATGCACATAGCTGTGGTATGTTGTTATTGCTGGCTACATTGGTTATTATATAGTTTACTATGGCAGGCCTAGGAGCTTTCACAAGGCCCCAGGTTGAAATAACTGATTGGCACCCTGCGATTTTACTATGTGGAAGTCGATTGGAGGTCAGAAGGAGCCCCCTCCCTCTGACTAACTACTCAGATGCTGTGGTCTCGCTTGTAAATGTAGGGAATTTGTTTTCAAGTGTATAACTCTACTGTATGTATGTGCTCCAAGAACTGTGTGAAGGAAATTTAAACATCAGCATAGGAAAGGATTCTTTACAGTAAGGCCTCTTTCATATGTCTGTGTTGATCCTGTGTTGATGTCCATCTTTTGTGCTCTGTGTGTCATGCATACTCCTTGTACATTGTGGATAGTGAGCTCCTTGTGCATTGCTGGGCTTGAAAAAGAGATTTTGAGAGCATCTCATATGGTGGATAGTGAAGGGTTAATGTGTTTTGACCATGCACCTCACGTTACATTTCCCATTCTATGACAATTTTCCATTCTAACCACATATGTACAAATTACCAAGGAAACTATCGAGACCATCAAACATTTTGAGCGACATACAGGGCACAGTTCTTCCAAACCTGGTTTAGCTGAAAATCTAAGCCTATTATCTGTGTGATAGCAGCTGAAGATTCTGACTGTTCTTAGGGGAATGTCCATTGTAATCTGCTCGATATCAGTGTCATCTGTAGGGAGGCTCAATGGTTGCTGCAAGTTGTGTTACTTCCAATATTAACGTCATAACTTGTACATCAGAAAAGAATGATACCGGTATAAGAATCTCACTGATCCTCTAGAGTTCTCTGATGATAACATCCTGCTGCATGACTCAAAAGGTAAACTGCAACTGTTTCTCAGAATTATATTTCGCCAGCTTTGCCTCCAGCATGGCAAGGTCTATTATTATCATTGCAACATAGTCATATGTATAGACTGTACTACACATAAAACATGATAACAGAATGTGTTAAAGGGCATCCGTAAGCAGATTTGTACTTCTGAAATTGACTGACCTATTGCATGTGCGATTGGCAGCTGAAGGCATCTGGTTGGTCCCGTGTTCATATGTGCCCGTATTGCTGAGAAAAATGATGTTTTAATATATGCAAATGAGCCTCTAGGAGCAATAGGGGAGTTGCCGTTACACCTAGAGGCTCTGGTCTCTTTGCAACTGCTGCACCCTCTGCAGTTTGATTGACAGGGCCAGGGAGCGAGAACATCATAATACTTGGACCTGTAAATCAAAGTGCAGAGGACCCAGCAGTTGCAGAGAGAGCAGAGCCTCTAGGTGTAAAGGCAATGACCCATTGCTCCTAGAGGCTCATGTGCATATATTAAAACTTCAAATAGTTCAAAAAGTCCTCTAATGGTCAGAAATAGTGTTATTCCCCATGTATACATGTAGTGCCCTGGAGCAAGGGAACTTTAGATTCATGAAATATGTGGTCATTTGTCCCTATTGCTGCTATGTAAAACCATAAACTCAATAATTTAGTGCTGTTTTCTGCACCTATATTGTTTTACACTGTTAAATTGCATTTTATCAGATACATCCTGTTCATTTGTACTGTTATTTCACTGTATTTGCTCTGAAATGTGGAAAGGGTTAATGTAAAGCCATTTCATACTAAGAGACTTTGGGAATTTCCAGCCTGTGCACTGAGAAGCTAGTAATTTTCCATTGCTGTCATAAGGGACTATGCAGAGCTGAGTTTTAGAGGGAAAAGCCGGACACAGTGAACTTTTGACCATCTGGTTTAGCTCAGACTATTGTTTACAATTGAAAACTGCTTAGTCATTCCCATTCACTTGTATTGAGGCCCAATACAAGTTTATACAGTCCAAAGTGACTCACAGCACTCAGATAGACAGTTTGCAAAATTAGTGAGACTCTTTATTTATGTTGATAAGGATGGCTCTCAAAGGGAGCCACAAAGTTTGTTTCTCTGCTCCAAATTAAAGTAATCCTAGGATTTTACATGCATGGAAGAAACAACACTGACACCTTGTAGGGTCAAAGAGGTTCTTGTTTATTAGAGGAGTGTACAAGGGTTATATACCCCAGGGAGGAGTGAATCCTCTCCTGAGGGTTAGGATATATTTTATTGGTTAGTAATGCAAAATAAAGTTTCACGTCTGCGCATCTAGTCTAGCTAAAGAATGTAAACTACAGATAAGAGCAGGAGTGGTCCCGGAGCCGGCGCCATCTTGTAATGGCTTCACATCTTCAGTCTTCATATCCATAACAGTCCCCCCTT
This sequence comes from Rhinella marina, assembly GCA_900303285.1. Classification (NCBI taxonomy): domain Eukaryota; kingdom Metazoa; phylum Chordata; class Amphibia; order Anura; family Bufonidae; genus Rhinella; species Rhinella marina. Next base: position 74,282 of record ONZH01012055.1, on the reverse strand, counting down.
TGAAGCCATTTCAAGCACGGTGTTGTCTGTCCCTGATCTAGATGGACCTAACAATCTGTCCCATTGTGCCTGCGTCCTTTTCACCAGTTAGGAGACAATCTATCCCTAATAGATAGACTCCCTCTTAGTGGACTTGCACAATGGGAAGTCAGATTCTAACTCTGACCTTAACAAAGGCTTCACTGGAACTGCGTGGGGGACTTCTTCGCTGACATCCATCTGGTGGTCTTCTTCATCCGCTCTGGTTCAGGAATCATCCAGGCGCACAGGACCACTCACACTAAGCTAATTTTAAGCAAAGAATGTGTAAATATGTGTTAAAGCTAAGTGCGGATTATGTGAATATGTGCTAAAGTTAGACATATTGGCTTTAAGGTTAGTTGTCAGGCTTATCAACCGTTGAAACACAGGGTCCCAAGGAATCTTCACTTCCGCCTCACAGAACTGTAGTTGAGGGAGGGCTGATGTCATCCAAGGGCACATGAATCTCCTTCCTGATGTCATCATATGGTTCAGTCATGATCATCTCAGGGATGGATTTCTCCACTGCTTTTGCCAACAGTTTCCTGGCACAAGGGATTACACAACAAACAGTTAGAGCAAGCATTATTAAGATTTAGCAAGATGACAACTCCTAACTGAGCAAGAGATTTTCTCCAGTCTTTCAGCCAGTCAAACCAGGCATCCCATGGATCACTAATGCCTGAGTTCCTTTTCAACTCCTCAGATAAAGATGTGAGTTCCTTCAGGGCATTCATCACTTGGCCATCTGGTCCCAGGTTATCTGGAATAAGAGTACAACAGGTATCTCCTATCATCTTACATACGCCACCTTTCTCTGCCAGGAGCATGTCCAATGCCATTCTGTTCTGGAATGCCATGATACTCGTGGGACCCAACTGTTCCACAATCCCTTTCAGGGCATCTCTGGAGTAGTTCACAAATCTCTGCTGATTATAATAGATGTAATTAATCCAATCCACATTTTTGTTAATGTTGATAGTGGGAATAAGCGACTCGAATCCCACTGCCACCTAATCTCTTGCTTTGAACTCATTGGGGATCCCCCTTGGGACTCCTATGGCATCTATGTATATATGTGTGTACAAACTCTCAGCTGGTTTTCCGTTGAGCTTCACTGATGTGCTTGGAGTTAACATCACTTGTAATGGACCATCAAACCAGGGTTTAAGGACTGTTTTACTGTGTCCTTTTAACCCCCAATCTCCACGCACAGGTGGGTGGGTCCTTGGTAATTTATCAAGATCTGAAAGTGAAACAAAAACTTGAGAATGTGTTTCCGTCAAACGCTTGTACAAACTGATCGCACAATCTGTCAGACAACCACGTTGCATCTGGAGCTGCTGTGGGAAATACAATCCTGTCCTAGGGGCTGACCCCAAAAAGGACCTCAAAGGGACTAAAGCCTGTCTTATGGTTAAGGGTATACCTTACTGGAAAGAGGGCTAACAGCAGGCACTCTGTCCATGGCTTATCAGTCTGTGCCATGGCTTTTTGAGTCTTTTACTTTAGTGTCCCGTTCAGTTCTTTCCTACTGCTGCTTTGTGGATGGTACGAAGCACTTTAGGCTTGTTATGCACCTAAATCTTAATCACCTTTTGCATCACTTCACCTGTAAAGTGAACACCTTGTCACCTTCAATGGCCTCTGGTACCTTGTACCTGCATACAACTTCGGCCATAATCTTCTTTGCTGTGGTCTAGGCTGTGACCTTAGCTACCAGGTATACTTCTAGCCATCCTGAAAACAAGTCATCACACACCAATACATACTTATACACACCCACCTTGGGTAGCTGAATGTAGTCTGCAAGCGTTGAGACGGATACAAGTGACGAAGTGCATGTGTTTCTGAGGTACTGTAACCATCTGACCCACGTTTGTTCGGGGCACAAATCATACATCTTTGAGTATATCTGGCTTCTACAGTGCTGAACCCTGGAGCGTACCATGTGCTATGTACTAAATCACACAGCAGTTTTTGACTGGTGTGTCACTCCATGGGTTGCCTGTGCCATTGTGGGTTAGAGGGACCTGGGAAGGCAGAGTTTTCCTTGAAACTGTATTAGTCCTTCCTTTGCAGTCCCCCCTTTTGACACCCACTGGTCCCTTTCCTCCTTCCCCGCCTGGTTCTGTAAGGTCTTAAGAACTTTCAGGGAGACAGGAGGAGTTATTTCAGGGACCTGAGCTGTGGCCACTAAGGCAGGGGTCTGCCTAGGCAATTTGGCAGCCATTTTTGCCACCTGTTCTGCCTTGGCTTTCCCTTCGCCTCCTCTGTGTCTGCTTCACAGTGGCCTTTCATTCTTATCACCGCCACTCAAGTTGGCAACATGAGGGGTTCCATCAGAGACCTCACCACTTCCTAATTTTTGATGGATTTACGTGAAGGGGTTGAAGTCTCTGGCTTTCCAAATGGGCCCATAGCCATGGGCTCAAAGGCATACATGGGATCAGTGTAAATGTTGGCTGTTTTTCCTTCTGCATCTCTGCAAACCATCTCCAGAGTCTCTGGACTCTCTTCTTGGGCAGACATGTGGTGGTAAGGACTCTGCATTTTTAGTGTCATATTTAGTAACCACTGCCCAACCTGTGTAGCACCTGCCGTCCTGGCCATACCTCGATCCATCCACAAAGAGCACATTATCTAATCTAATGGCTGACTTACCATATCCCACTGTCTCTTGTGACATCATCTGCCAACAGTCATGAGGTGCCTTAACTCTTTCCTCCCCCCTTGCTCCAGAGGCAACAGGGTGGCTGGATTCAAAGTATTACACCTTTGGATACTAACATTGTCAGGCAACAAAATGGAACACTGCATTCTCAAAAGGCGGGCATTAAAAAGATTTTTGGGTTATACCTATATGAGGATAAATGTAATATCATGAGGAGCAGTTAAGTGAGGACAACTGAGGCAGGGCCATTCGCTTCTATAGAATACAATCTAAATGTAATAATTTGATAGACCCAGTGCGGGGGAGTACCAAATTACCAGCCCTTGAACATGAAAGGCATCCATCTACTACCTCTTCTGTAGGAAGTGGAAGGGGCTAGAGGACAAACAATCATGAAAAACGGCACCAAACATGCATGTCCAAGGTCTGCAATAAGAAACGAGGCCCAAAAAATGTCCACAGTGCATTCACGTTTCTGGACAAAGGGGTGTCCTCCACAGACTTCTTTCATTCAGGGGTGAGATATATCACCCCAGGAAGGAATGCAGCAAAACTGAAGTTTTGTATTTGACACCTTGCAGTTATGGCGACATGGCTGTAGTATACATACTGGGTGAGTTCTGGGCTCCCTGTGGCAGCATCACCCAGGTATGCTTTTTTATGTGTGAAGGTAAACATACCAACTGTCTGGATGTAGTGGTACTGAAAAGAAAACATCAGCCAAATTAATTACTGTGTAGTGGGTAGAGGTAGTGGGAACCTGAGTCAACAAGGTGTGGGAATTGGACACAATAGGGGTATTAAAAACTGTGGCTTCATTGACAGCCCGTAGGCACCTGGTACTGGGTTGGTTTTGCCCTTCTTACTTTTCTTTTTCTTAGGGTACAAAAGAGTGGTAGAAGGGGATACAATCTTTTTCATAAAGTCTCGGAATGTTTGAAATATGGCACCCGACGGTGCCATACTCAAGGGATACTGCAAGCAGGGCTTCCTTCTCATCTTCTGGGAGTACTGACATAAACATGGACCAGGGAGTTTTATCACTAACTGCTAACAAAGTTCTTGGTCATTAAAAAGGCACCTGTTAGTTTCACAGTGCGATTAAAAAGGCACCTGTTAGTTTCACAGTGGTATGAGATGCTGCAAGCAAGTCTCTACCCAGGAGGCAACAGGGGACAGTATCACTGACCAGCACTTCTTGGTTAAGGGCAAATCTAACATGGATGGGTTCTGTTAAAGGGGAGTGTACTACTTTCCCATCCACTCCTATTCCAGGACTGGTGACCGTGGAGATTAAGTCAGGGGAGGACATGTTTGCTGTGCACAACTATCTTGGCTGCTCCAGTATCAATCAAAAACAGGACTTCTTCTTTATCACCCAGAGTGAGGGATATCATTGGAGCTGAACTTTAATCTGCTAAAATGTTTGAGGGCACAGTCAATACTGGATTGCTCATTTCCTAATACTGGTCTACCTTTTTTTTTCTTTCTCATCTGTCTTTGTGTCATCTCTAAGAACATGGGTGTTTGTGGGGACAGTGATCTGGGCTCAGTTAACACAGAATAGAATCTATGTGGCGTGGTCGAGGAGTACCACATACAGCATAACTCTCTCCAATCTGGGTTCAGATGCTGCAGGTCCATTACCCAGGACCATTATAAGGTGGAAGACTTCGTTTTTTCTTTCTCCGTTTGGGAGGTGGTTTAAAATTACCGTGATAACATTCATAATAATACTTGACACTTTCTCTGTCTCTCTACACCTCCTCTATACACTTTCCGTAAGATACTCACAATCGGACTCCTGTAAGCTCGTTATCTTTCAGGCACCCTTTATTTTTCCTACATGCTTTTTTTTTCTCACTACTCTGGATTCAGTTTACCATCGGGGTGCATCTCTACAGCTTCCATTAGCTTGCTGATGTTCTTCACTGCCTGTCTACATTCTTTCTCCCTTACTACTTGTGTGACCTCTTATGTCAAGCTACAGTTTACCAGAGGTGAGACCATTTCCATCACAATCCCTTCCTTTTGTGATTCTAGCATGGGTAGGACACTCAGGACCAAGTACTTCACTTGACTTTGTATCAAATGCAGGACCTAACCTAACATCTTCACCCGGTTCCCCTTGACCTGGAGTCCTGAACACCTGCACCATCACAACAACCTGTTAGGAATCGAGATGAAGTTGCCTCCAAATGCTGACTTAATCCTAGTAACAGAAAAAACATAGAGGTTAAGTCATTTCATCTAATTAAACAATATTAACTTATTATAGGTATGTGTGTATCCTTCATTTACTAAGTCAAATACTCGTTGTGGTTCTACTTGCATCTATGTGCTTTGCTTCCCACTTGTAGCCGTGTCACGGAGAATACCAGTAACTAAGATGGCCACTGGGCGGGGACTGACGTTCCCTCAGTTAAGATGGCCACCAGGAAGAGAAGTTCCCTAAGTTAAGATGGCTGCCAGAATGGACATTGGGACGTAGGGCGTGCCGTCTTGTGTGATAACTGGATACAAAGAGGTGAGCCACGGGCGTGGTTTTGGCACTGACGTACTTCACAGGTCCACCCCTCTCAAGAGAGAGACTGAGGGGGGCTAGTGAAATGGCGGGGGATGTGTCTGCGGGAGCGCGGTTGGGTCCTCCTGTAACATCTTAGGGGCCGTGCTGACAGCATGTAAAAGTAATCATTTGTCTTTTCATTATACATTTCTGCCCAGACTAATTTCTTATATTTTAATAATTTTCCGCTGATGCTCGCATTGTTTTTCATAACAGAATATAATGCTGTAAATTCAAGGCCGGTGTTCACTCCTTTTTGGCCTAATGCCACAGCAAACTTTCCCCTGTGAGTGATGATTTCTTCTATTCTCAACTTAACCCTTAATTTGGCCTCATCATCACAGTTGAGCAGATATCGCTCACAGTAAACTTGGCTGTGTGACCTTCATCTACTAGTCGATTCTCTGGCAACACACAAGGTCAGATTTCTGGTCCACACAGACATATCAAGTCAACTTATTTTCCTTGAGCCGCCACCTCCGAAGCCGTTTGCTTTCCGGGTAACAATTACACCAAGTTACCACCCATGTTTCAACTTTTCAGAACGGAGTCGGGCAGACAAGACACAGACAGACTGCACGCCTGACAAGGGGAGGGGTTAGTCTCAATCAGACTCAATTCTTCTGACCGCACGGACTGCACACTAGCTTTGAGGTTTGATTACATCTGCCCGCTGCCTGTACACTGCAGCCTAATACAGAAAATCACTTCTGGCCGGTCACGTCTGTCTAGACAATCAATCTAGACGACCCGGCGCAGGAAACCCGTCTGACCGGTCACGTCATATCCAGAAGAAAAATCAATTACTCCGGACGACCCGGTCAGGATACCACCCCGTGACTACCTAGCACGGGATAAAAAACACCTCCCTACGAGTGGATCGCCCCCTCTGTCTCAGGCTCTCTATCGAGAAGCTTGCACAGAGATTATGCGATCCCCCTGTCCGATCCTTGGTCAGTTTCTCACTCTCAGTGTTCCTCTCCCCTTTCAGTACACAAACCACATGAAACACAAACCACAGTAGAAACAAACTCTTGTTTTGGGTTCTTTGCGCTCGAGATTTCAACTTCAGCCGAAGCTGCTGCTGGTAACTTCTATATAGCAGAAATGACTACCACAATGCAGTGCAGGCTCGACAAGAGGTAGGTAAGATGACAGATTTTCTCACCTGATCTATGGGTCTGCAGTACCCCTCCCTCAAGCGACCGTGCACCACACGTAGGAGTCCGTTCCTTCGGCTACGAAGCTACATTCTCTCGAGCCCACCCAGGGACGCCAACTGATAAGGATGGCTCTCAAAGGGAGCCACAAAGTTTGTTTCTCTGCTCCAAATTAAAGTAATCCTAGGATTTTACATGCATGGAAGAAACAACACTGACACCTTGTAGGGTCAAAGAGGTTCTTGTTTATTAGAGGAGTGTACAAGGGTTATATACCCCAGGGAGGAGTGAATCCTCTCCTGAGGGTTAGGATATATTTTATTGGTTAGTAATGCAAAATAAAGTTTCACGTCTGCGCATCTAGTCTAGCTAAAGAATGTAAACTACAGATAAGAGCAGGAGTGGTCCCGGAGCCGGCGCCATCTTGTAATGGCTTCACATCTTCAGTCTTCATATCCATAACAATGTTAGTATCCACATTTTTATTTACTTTGTATCTACCCTATTTAATTTGTATTATATTTACAGTTATATAGACTCATAGACCTATCTACTATTTTTTCCAGAATAATTTTTGTCCCATGCAGCTCCTCTTAAGGTAATTCTTTCTATGTGTCTAACTCCTATATTGTCCTAATACTAACCACTCAAGTGTATATTTTATTATATATATTTTTATTAGGTCAGTGCACACGTTCATATTTATTTCCCCGCGCTCTTTATTGCATGTGTATACAGCGCCTGTATACACATACAAGTATGGGCAATAGGATCCCCTTCCTTGCCCTTAGTTCCTCTGCGCATATGCCAGCGTCTGACGCATGGTCACATCACCAATGACGTCTCTGGCTTGCTGCGTGTCTGCTACACAAATACCGGCGCCTGCGCCTTACTACGTCGCAGACGCCATCCTAAACGCTCCCACTATCCACCAATGGTATGTACATGCGCCTGTTTTACCTAAAACGATTTGCCTAATATGTTGTACCTTAAACTACCTACCTATAATTACTTTCCTGCGATTTAGCCATTCATCTTAATTGTCCTATATACTATGACTTCTTGGAAGTTTTGCATACCCTTAGATGATTAGTGATCTTAGGAGTCTGTACACTGTGCTATATATTGGTACACTTGATTTACCCATACTTTGCTAGTGCTGCCCATCTCTACATTTCCATAAACCTGCAACCTAGGAGACCATACTCATTACTATTGCCTATATTTTGGTACCTTTCTAACTATAGAGGATTACCTATTGGGACTATACTTACCTATACTTGATCTATGATATTTACCTATATCTGTTTTTTTGACAATCTTGTCTGCAGTTTTTCTTGGGTCCTTGTAGTACCGTCTACATGGCATGTATGTTTTCATGTTTTGTTTTGTTTTTCATTTTTTTTTTATTGTGCCATGCTGTCCTATGTTATTAATATTCTGTTACGTGCTGTCCACTAGTTTTGATTGTTTGTCCTGATATGTATTTTTTAGGCCATGATCAAGGTCTGGAAGGACTGAAACGTTGGCCTGTATGTGACAATGTGGATACTAACATAAATAAAGCGTCTCACTAATTTTGAAAACTGTCTATCTGAGTGCCGTGATTCACGTTGGACTATATGTATTGGGATTCCCCATATCACAGAGCAACAGGACTGTCAACTTGGTAGAGTGCCAACCAAACCATATTTATTTTCAATACAAGTCTATGACAGCCTTGAACTGCAACATTGTTCTGTTAGGTTTTGCTTTTCCAGCTTCAACCCTACCACTAGCAGGTTCTAGATCCATTCGAAACTGTATAAAAGCAGAGCAGTCAGAGCCTCTACTTGTCTGCAGATAAGGACCAATGTTTAACAAGAAAGACTCTTTTAGACTGCATAAGTAACCAGAAGAAGATGTTGAGACACGGATAATCTGCCATGGAACCTGGGTCACCAACTCATTGACCAGGGATGCAGCCGCCTACTTTCTAGTCGGTGAACAGCCTGCTGGATCTGCGCTGCCGCTAGTGCAGGTGTGCGGCCGGAACTACACTTCTTTCCCATTCACTATAATGGGGGAGAGCCAGAGTTCCGGCCGCAGCACAGCAAACATGCCAAGAGAGAGCCACACTATAATTACAACATGTGCATTGCCTGTATTGTTTTGCACTTGAGTTTCTCCAGTAAAGAAGCACAATGTCACACGCAGGTGTGGGGGGAAAACCAAACCGAGCGTAGGAGGGAAAGGAGATTAGGCCTAGAAACTAAGGAAGGAAGATGGACACCTCCTAAAGGAAACCCTGGCTCAATTCCTGTCTGTCTACCAGTATGAACAGGCCTCAAATGTAGGCAAGGAACAGGACAGGAACCTAAACACCGAACTGACCCTATAGGACCCTGGAACTAATGACAGGAATGAGTCTACCTGTTCCTCCAAAAGGAAGAACGAACAGGAGTCTCCCTTAGGCCTAATAACAAAACAAAACACACAGAAGGGAAAGGGAAACTTATCTTTCAATGAAGAAATGGAGGCTCCAGGATCTCAGCTGAGAACCAAACTACTGATCACCACAACAACTGAAGTTATAAACCGTTATAAAATAGTGGGAGAAGAAGCAATAAATAGGGGAGGGATAATTACCACACCAGGAACACCTGAGGGAAAAGGATGTGGTAAATACCAACAATACAAAAGGAAAACATGTCAGATTATACCACATGTTGCCAATCTGACAGACCTCCTGTTACCTGTCACAGGAATGTCCGTGACACACACTGGTTTACTGCAAACCCTGACTCTCTGGACTTATTTCCCATTGTGGTGCACCACACCTTACCATCCCCTCTGGAGAGCAGCTACACATGGTGGCACATTGATGGCATCTAGAAGACCCAATGTAGCGTTGGAGCCACCTCAAACTCAGGCACTGCACAAATACTGCACTATTGATTTATGCAAAGGTTAGGTACTTGTAAAAGTTGTAAAAGAACAAAGTCACAACTTTTCAGCAATCTTGGTATTTCAGATAGGTGCATGGCCGCTTGAACTCAGGGAGGAACAAAAATACCAAACTTCAAAAAAAGCTAAATTTAGTCAACTAAGAGAGGCCATAGGCCTAACTAACTGGGACAAAGTCCTCAACAATAAAAATACAGCCACAAAATGGGATATTTTTAAAAGCATCCTAATATCTAATTGTGAGAGGTACATACCTTATGGGAATAAAAGGTTAAGAAACAAGAAAAAACCAATGTGGATAAATAGAGCTGTAAAGAAAGCAATAAATGACAAACAGAAAGCATTTAAATCACTAAAACAGGAGGGGAGCGAGAAAGCATTGAAAAACTATAAGGAAAAAAATAGAATATGTAAAAGACAAATAAAAACAGCCAAATTAGAGACCGAGAGATTAATCGCCAAAGAGAGTAAAACTAACCCTAAAATGTTCTTTAATTATATAAATGGTAAAAAGTATAAACCTGAAGGTGTCGGCCGCTTACAGAGTAATGAGGGGGAAGTTGCAGAGAGCGATGAGGAGAAAGCAAAGCTACTAAATATCTTTTTCTCCACTGTATTCACTGAGGAAAATAAACCGTCAGATGAAATGCAGAATATAAAAGTAAATTCCCCATTAAAAGTGCCCTGTCTGACCCAGGAAGAAGTAGAGCTGCGTTTTAAAAAGATTAAAATAGACAAATCGCCAGGACCGGATGGCATACACCCCCGTATCCTAAGAGAGTTAAGTAATGTCATTGCCAGACCCTTATTTCTGATATTTAAGGACTCTATACTGACAGGGAGTGTTTCACAGGATTGGCACATAGCAAATGTGGTGCCAATATTCAAAAAGGGACCGAAAACAGAGCCCGGGAACTATAGGCTGGTAATTTAACATCTGTTGTGGGTAAAACTGTTTGAGGGTTTTCTAAGAGATGCTATCTTGGAGTACCCCAATGAAAATAAGCAAATAACTCCATATCAGCATGGCTTCATGAGGCATCTGTCATGTCAAACCAATTTAATCAGTTTCTATGAGGAGGTAAGTTCTAGACTGGACCGCGGCAAATCAATGGATGTCATATATCTGGACTTCTCCAAAGCATTTGACACGGTACCACATAAAAGGTTAGTATATAAAATGAGAATGCTTGGCCTGGGAGAAAATGTCTGTATGTGGGTAAGTAAGTGGCTCAGTGATAGAAAACAGAGGGTGGTTATTAATGGCACATATTCAGATTGAGTCACTGTCACTAGTGGGGTACCACAGGGGTCAGTATTGGGCCCTAGTCTCTTCAATTTATTAATGATCTTGTAGAAGGCTTGCACAGTAAAATATCAATTTTTGCAGATGACACTAAACTGTGTAAAGTAATTAACACAGAAGAGGACAGTACACTGCTGTAGATGGATCTGGAAAGACTGGAGGCTTGGGCAGAGAAGTGGCAGATGAGGTTTAACACTGACAAATGTAAGGTTATGCATATGGAAAGGAATAATGCTAGTCACCAGTACATACTAAATGGTAAAATATTGGGTAACTCTGACATGGAAAAGGACCTAGGAATTTTAGTGAACAGCAAACTAAGCTGTAGAAACCAGTGTCAGACAGCTGCTGCCAAGGCCAATAAGATAATGGGTTGCATCAAAAGAGGCATAGATGCCCATGATGAGAACATAGTCCTGCCACTTTACAAATCACTAGTCAGACCACACATGGAGTACTGTGTACAGTTCTGGGCTCCTGTGAACAAGGCAGACATAGCAGAGCTGGAGAGGGTTCAGAGGAGGGCAACTACAGTAATAACTGGAATGGGTGGACTACAGTACCCAGAAAGATTATCAAAATTAGGCTTATTCACGTTAGAAAAAAGAAGACTGAGGGGAGATCTAATAACTATGTATAAATATATCAGAGGTCAGTACAGAGATCTCTCCCATGATCTATTTATTCCCAGGACTGTGACTGTGACGAGGGGCCATCCTCTGTGTCTGGAGGAAAAAAGGTTTGTACACAAACATAGAAGAGGATTCTTTACGGTAAGAGCAGTGAGACTATGAAACTCTGCCTGAGGAGGTGGTGATGGTAAGTTCACTAAAAGAGTTCAAGAGAGGCCTGGATGTATTTTTGGTGGGTAATAATATTATAGGTTATAGTTACTAGAGAGGGGTCGTTGATCCAGGGAGTAATTCTGATTGCCTGATTGGAGTCAGGAAGGAATTTTTTTCCCTAAAGTGGGGAAAATTGGCTTCTACCTCACAGGGGTTTTTTGCCTTCCTCTGGATCAACTTGTAGGAAAACAGGCCGAACTGGATGGACAGATGTCTTTTTTTGGCCTTATAAACTATGTTACTATGTTACTATGTTACTAGATAGTTTGCTTTTTGCATCAGTTAAAATAATTCTTAAAAATCCATCAAATTTAGAGAAAACAAGAAATTGGTCGTTTCATTTTACATTTGCTTTGTGCAGGATTATTATTGGATAAAACAAAAAAAATGAAATGTTTGATTAATTGCTTTAAAACTTTTCGTCTGTCATGAGTGAGTTTATAATAGCCCAAGACTAATTGCCTTTAGTATATTGTATTACTGAGCACCCTACATCAATGGCTCCAATTAAATCAAGTACAGATATCACGATCTGAAGTGGCTTTTAAAATTAATGGGCACGGATGAAAACAGCTTAAACAAACGCATCTTCATCTACATTCGTTAGCCAATAGACTGTAAATATAAATATGTGAAATAATTAAAAATTTGCAAGTCTGGCTGAGAATAAATAATTGTAGAACTGAGTCTTATGGTTTGCCAGGACCCACGCTATATTGAAATGATATATTTCTTCTAACTCTGGAGACCCCATCTGGCTACACGAGAAACATATGTCATTTTCAGTATCCCAAATGAGAAATGGTCCTTCTGTTCTTTGCTAAGAATTCATTTGGTGACCTCACCGAGTCTGTGCCAGTCATTTTATCATTTGTGTCATCAAATTAAATAATAACAATGAAGAAAGATAAACTGTAACAGATCTTTAGGGGCCTATTACATGGGCCGATGATCAGAAACAAACCGCTCGTTCCCTATGATTGCTCATGTTTAGCATGCTGATCAGCAGACAAAGGAGCAAACGCTTGTTGGTCGGGTGATATAATCTTTTATGCACAACAAAAATCATTGTCTGTAGGACATTGCCCTGTGTAAATAGGTGAAGTGCCACCAACAAATGAATACTGTATGGAGATGAACAATCGTGTTGCCAATCATTTGTCCTCCTACTCACAATGATTGCCGAATGTAAACAGCAGTAAATGTGGTATTCTCATCTTGGCATGTATGGCATATAGATAAGATATGCCATAAATCTCTGACAGGGTCAAGTCATACTGTACTTCTCAAATCTGCTCTTATATCAAAAATGGGGCCCTGAAAAGAATGTAGAGCAAGCCATGCAGGCACAGACACCTCGCCAATCACCACAATGGATCTTCCGAAAACAGTCAAGCACTGGCTTTCAGAGGTGCCATAACGATACATGGAGGGTTGGCTGTGAATGTGTGGCTTGCTCTCCGTTCACTGCTATGAGCCTTCTGAAAATAGCTATGCTTAGCTATTCTTGGAAGTTCCATAGTAGTAAATGGTGAGGTGGCCATCCATGGACAGCTTTTGCTCTCCATTCACTTCAGGTCCCCAATTTTTAGATAGGAGCAGGTGCAAGAGGTGGAATCACGCCAAGAGCAAGGTGGGCCCCTAGTCTCCCACCCCCTGCACAAGTGGCACATAACACATTAGACTTATTGCACTACACACATATATTCAATGTACAGCACCTCAAACAGCCTAGGTTCATATAAAAAACTTGATAGATTATTAAAGAAACTCCCCAGTTTATTATTATAGACACAATCAGAGCTGAGATGACTTCTAAGTATAGAGAAAAGCTAGCCAGTATCCTCTTCTCCCCAGAACCTACCTTCTCAAAGTCACTGCAGGGACCCCCATATTCAGTCTTCTGGTAGCATCTTGCTGCTGTGTGAGCAGGTTATATTTGAATGTATCTGTACGATGAGCTCACTAAATACATTTTACTCCTGGGCCCTAGGCACCCCAGTTCGACACTGGTAGAAGGGGTTAAAGACTTAGCATATTTTAGTTTGTTTGAAACAACACATAAACCCTCTGTGTATAGTATCATGCTGGAAAAATTTTCAACCATCTCTGTGAGGATTTATACACATGACTCTAATGAGCCATGATGAGCCAATTATTAATAAATCAATAAGATAAAATAATTCTTAAAGAGTCAACAAATCATTTCTTTCGGTGGATTATCTGCAGTTCTTTAACCTATGAGGCTGCTCTGGAACAACGAGAAGAAATTGAAAAGAAAATGTGCATTTGTCTTTGTGAAGGTTCTTGCTTCAAACCAAGAAAAAGCAGTTGCTATAGCTGTATTACTTTGATGTCAACTCATTTCTGAACAGAAAAACATAAGTATTTTTTAACATAATGGAGCTTCTTGTAAAAGTGTCCAGATATGAAATGTGCTGTAGGTGAGGATAGTTATGTTTGGTTCTAATGAAACTAAACATACCATATAGTCAAACTATGTAATTGTGGCATAGACTAATATATGAAGTTATAGTATATCTGAAATTTATGGCAAAAGCATTTATGCTGTGGTGGCCCCATTTTAGAATACAATTTAAATGTATTCACCTTTTAACCCCTGTACAGGGATCTAGCCTTCGCTGCAGGGAAGCAACTGGACCTCTACCTCCTACCTCCAGGACAAGTCCCAGTGTAGTTGGCAGCTGATCAACTGAGGTCAGGGACTGTGGTGCAAGCACCGAGAACCCTGGATAAAGAAACTGCACCAAATCTGCAGACAAACTGCAGGCTAAACCCCATCAATCGTCAGTTTAAATACTGATCGTCTGATCCGGACTGCACAAAGGTAAAGTAGATGAATGGAGACACTAAATAAACTGGCAAGCTGGGCACTTGACAAGAACATGAACAAGGACAAACAGGGTTAATTTAGACACTCTGCATGGAGAGAGCAGAGACCCCTAACTATTGGCTCTGGAAGGATTGAAAGTGCATGCACTGGCCCTTTATGAGGTTTGAGGTGAGCGAGTGTGTCCTAAGGGGAAAGAGGCTGGAATATTAGGCAGCAAAATGGTGAGTAATGTGTCATCCATGCCCACAGTGGAGAGCATGGCATTGATGTCCATGGGCAGCTGTCCTATAAAACTGAGCATGTGCGTCCACTTCAGTGAGGTGGACGAAGAAATAAAGAAAAGAACAGCAGATGGTGTTGTAATAACTCAGTGGCTATACTAAATCTTTAATTTCATGTCTTTTTTTGTGGAACAACAACTTTAACACTGAAATACACTGGCATTAAATCTGACAGAAAGTAACAGGACAGAATCCTTAAAATTGTTAAGAGAGGGTGCAGCGAGCCGGACCGCAGGGGCATGCGTGAGCGTTGGGGATATGTCACAGTGTCTAATGGTGCCAGTGGTAATACTACTCACGGTTTGGTGACTCCCTGGGCCAGCGTGCCGTCGCGTGGAAGGAAGGACACCTTTTCCTCCGGGGCACCTCTGGTCCACAGGAACACTGCCGGATGGTGAGGAGAGGGGCCCTTGATGGTTTTGGGTATTTTAGGGTGTCTGTCGGCAGGGTCCTGGTGATTTATCGTGATGCCAGCGTCCGTGGGACGCAAAGTTTGTAATTGAAGTAAAGAGGAGGCAGCTTGTGTGAAAATAGCAACTTTTACTCTTTGTCTTTGCAAGGAATGTTATGAGCAGTTCAAATGACTTTCAGACAAAGGTTATGGATGCTGTTGCAAAGAAAGTCCTCCTTAGGCTGGTTACTGGTTGATGAGGGAGAGAGTTACTTTTCTATGATAATCCACGTTATAATCCAGTTCAAGTAATCCATTTTGTAATCCACCTGATCTAGGCCTAGTTTAGGATAGCACAATATAATTTCAAGCTTTCATATGAGCATCACCACAGGGCAGGCATTAATACTTCTGTACCACTGTTTACTGGGTGCATTAAATATACAGTTATCAGTCCACACTTCCCAGAGGGCATAAGTGGGTACAAAATACAACTGGTCATCACTAGTTGTGTAAAGAAACATGTGTAGGCGCTGGAAGCTAAATCTCTAACACACGGATGCCAGCAAAGTCCATAAAGCATTAGTGCAGCGGGTTACCTAAGCTGGTCTTCCTTCTATCCCAATAATGCTTGGTTCCTAGTGGCTTGGATTTGGTAAATGCCAACAGCAATCTGACGTGGCCAAGGTCCAGATAAAATTGGCAGCCTCAGGTTGGATAAACTCCTACTTTTCCTCCTGCACTTTGCTTGTCTCTCTCTTAACTGCTCCTCTCACACTGACCAAAATGGTTCTAACCAGTCACATGGTTATCTATATAAGGAAACAGCACCATCTAGTGTTGGAATGGTGAATTTAGTGTATTCAGCCTAGATAGGTTTTCCTTGCAGCATATAATGACAAGATAATAAATACAGTGACATGGCTATAATAAATACAAAGTTAGCAGTGTCCCTTTCACATCATATGTGGGACGATGCATACCTCCCTTGTTTAACATAAGCCAGCCTCGGCTTATTCTTGACACGGCGAAGCATCTTCTGAAAAAAAGATCTTCTCAATTGATTCTACATTATAAAATGACATTAGATATAAAATGTAATATAAAATATACATTATCAAATAGCAGCAGTAATGAAAAGGGGCGACATGACTTCTTAGGGGCGTAGATCTCACAATAGGGGCAATATAGTCCATGTCAAAGTCCTTCAAGACAAGGCAAACTAGCGTGATTTAGGTAAAAACTCTCAGAAAATGTCCTTGTATTGGGCAGGCAGCTGACCTTTAGTGGTCCTTTGGGATCATCTGAGTATTGGCAACTCTTCAGACGTTGCTTCTGGGCAATCAGCTCCAGCTGATGAGAGATCTTCCGTTGTTGGTAGGACAGGTTGTTACCGCGCTGCGTCTGTTTTGGCAGGAACCAGGAAATTGAGCCAAGGTGTAAGGAACCAATGTAGAGGATCAGAGTTCATTAACTGCTCTCCAAAAGATTGTGTGGATTCCTTCTGTACAGATGACTCTTCTGACATTTCCTCTGTAGTTGGAACTTCTTCCTGGATGGCTTCCTTCAAACATAGTTTGAGGCGATTACGATGCACTAATTGGGGTGCTCTATTCTCTTTAGTGATCTGGTAAATGTCAGTCCCAATATTAGGAATATCTGTTATGGTGTAGGGTTCTCTTTCCCATTTGCTATCCAGTTTACTGGTACTATGGTTATTCTTTAACCAATTTGATAGGGTTCTGCTTTGGCAGATTGGTCATAGTCTTTCTGTTGCTTTTGGCGTGCATTTGCCATGCGGACTTGGACAATCTCTTGGGCATCAGCTAAGCGTTTTTCATGTTCAATCACCCAATCTGTTCATGGTAAAGGATTGATGGAATCGGGAACTTGTACATCCAAAGTTAGGTCTGCAGGTTTTCTTCCTTGACGACCAAACATAAGGTAATACGGAGTGTATCCAGTAGAACAATGGATAGTGTTGTTATACAGGTACATCAATTTAGGTAGTAGATTTGGCCAATCGGTTCTTTCTGTAGGTGGTACATTTCTCAAAATTTATATTAGAGTTTGGTTCATTTTTTCACAAAGTCCATTTCCTTGAGGATGGTAAGCTGTTGTTCTTAGCTTCTGACAATTGTGAAGTAAACACAGTTCATGGAAGAGTTGGGATTCAAAGGCAGATCCTTGATCTGTAAGAATTTTTTTAGGGCATCCATATGGCAACAGGAAATTCTTCCAGAAAACATTTGCTGTGGTTTTTGCTGTTAAGTCTTTAACAGGGACAGCTACTACAAATTTGGTGTAGTGGTCAATTATGGTCATGGCGTAGGTATATCCTGAACGACTTGGTTCTAGCTTGACGTGATCAATGACTACTATTTCCAAAGGGTTCTGCTTACAATGGGATGCAATGGTGCTCTTTGATCATGTTTCTCATTTCTTCCAATGGCACAAGTAGGACATTCTCGACACCAATTTTCAATATCTTCCCTCATTCCAATCCAATAGAATCTTTGGCAGATGGTAGCTTCTGTTTTCTGTACATCAAAGTGTCCTGACCTATCATGGTACATTTCGAGGACAATTCTGGCATCTCGGCGAGGTACTAGAATTTGAGCCGATCATTGGTGATGGGATCTAGAGTTCTTCTTAACATTAGTCCCTTTTGCATGAAGAGTTGTTTTCTGTGTCTCCACAGTTTGAGTAGCTCTGGATCTGCATTCTTTCTGTGGATTCTTTCTGGTGTTCTTCCACTAGTGAAGAAATCTTGTAGCTCACCTAATACTCGACTTTTAGTTTGCAATTTGATCCACATTTCCTTCTCAACTTGGGGTTCTGGACTTCCCTGCTGTTGGAAGTTGAGGACTTTTTTACTTTGGCCATCGATGGTGATAACATCTTGTTGGGCAAACTGCTTGTAGAAAGCTGGCATCTCCACTTCTTCCCATATGTCTTCCTGCTCTGTAGGGTCTTCTCTGTTAGGCAGGCGGGATAAGGCATCTGCATTTTCATTTGACTTGCCTGTTCTATACTTGACTATAAAGTTGTAGTTGGCTAGACGTGAGGCCCATGTTTGTTCTAAGGCTCCTAGTTTAGCGTTGTTGAGGTGTGCAAATGGGTTGTTATCAGTATAGGCTACAAATGGTGTGGCTGCGAGGTAGTCTTTGAATTTTTCAGTGACAGCTCACACGAGTGCGAGGAATTCCAGCTTGAAGGAGCTGTAGTTCTGGTCATTTTTCTCAGCACCTTTAAGAGATCTGCTAGCATAAGCAATTACTCTCTCCTTACCTTCTTGCAGTTGAGACAGGACAGCTCCCAGGCCTTTCTTACTGGCGTCTGTGTAGAGATGGAATGGCTGTTGATAATCTGGATAGCCTAAGACAGGTGCTTCGGTCAACTTCTACTTTAGGAGTTGGAAGGTGATTTCTTGGTCTTCATTCCATTCGATTTTTATCTGGGTTTTCTGGTATTTCTTAGGATGTCCTCTCACAAGTTCCTGTAATGGTTCTGCAATCTGGGAGGGATGAAACGTCTGTAGTATCCTGCAAAACTAAGAAAACTTCTCACCTCTTTTACTATGGTAGGAGTAGGCCAATTTCGGACTGCAGCAATCTTCTCTGGATCTGGCTTGACACCTTCAGAACTGACATGTCCCAGATACTTGACTTCTGGTTTCAGTAGGTAGCACTTAGAAGGTTTAACTTTGAGTCCATACTTGATGAGAACCTGAAAAACTTCTGAAAGATGTTTTAAATGGTCTTTATAGGATTTAGAGTAGATGATGACATCATCCAGGTATAACAAGACAGTTTCAAAGTTCTTGTGGCTTAAACAGCGTTCCATTAGTCTCTGGAAAGTTCCAGGCGCATTGCAAAATCCAAAGGGCATGTAATTAAATTCAAATAGGCCCATAGGGGTAGTAAATGCTGTTGTTTCATGATCTTCAGGAGACATGGGTACTTGCCAATACCCGCTGGTTAAATCCAGGGTCGAAAAGTAAGCTGAGGATCCTAATGCTGTCAAGGACTCCTCGATTCTTGGTAAAGGATAGGCATCCTTGTGAGTAATTTGATTGATCTTCCTGTAATCCACACAAAATCGTATGTTACCATCTTTTTTTCGGACAAGAACTAAAGGGGCAGCCCATGGACTATGGCTGTCTTGGATAACTTTTGAATCCTTCATCTCTTGGATCATCTTCTTCACAGATTGTTACATAGTTGGTGGTATAGGTCGGTACCTTTCTTTGATTGGTGGGTGTGAACCTGTAGGGATGGTGTGCTTGATAACACTGACCTCTCCATAATCTGTAGGATGTTTACTGAAGGCTGGTTTAAGATCTTTCACAACATTTAGGACTCCTTCAATTTGTTTTTCAGGTGTAGAAGCATCTCCCACGTAGAGTTCTTTCCACCACAATGGATTTGGAGTATTCAGCTTCTGAGTAGACTGTTGAGCCATAGCTGCAGGTACACTGATAACATCTTAAAGGTGACTTGTACTAATTGAGCAACAGGGTAGTGTTTGTTCAAGGTAATACTGTTATTACTTAAGTTTAGGAGACGAATTGGCACTTTACCTTGGGAAACAGTCACTAGGCTTCTCGCAGCTCGGACTAGAAGATGGTCCTCCAAGTTGATAGGTTCTACCAGGGCTTGGTAGTCTTGACCTTGGATTCCAAGGGCGGCTCAGCACCAAAGAAGTGTTTCTGTATTAGGTTTCAAGATCACTGGTTGGTTACCTTTGATGCGAGCACAGCAAATTTCACCTTTCTCATTAGCAAATTTCTGTTGTGCACTTAACACACGGATGGTCTGTTGCATCACCTTTTTGAAGGCAGGTGAAGCTGTAGGCATGGATTTATGTAGAGCATGTTGTCAGTTCTGAAGGTGTCAAGCATTTCAGTATAACAGTGATTCACTATAGGGTGATATTTTGGAGCTCTAGCAGGCTTATTCACAAACAGTTCAGCAGGCCTAGCAGGTTCGGGTTGTGGGTCTTTCCCCAGAATACTGATAGCTAGCTCTTTGAAGTCTAGGAAGGTAGAACTTGGGTGTTGTGCAGCTAACATCTTTAACTGGTTCTTTAATGTTTCTGTTCTAATGTTTCTAACACCTTCAATAAATTGCTCTCTCAGTGTTTTATCTTGATCCACTGCTTCATGAGGATCTATCTGTATCACAGCTCTAAGGGCTTCTTGTAAGGCCTCATTCACACGTCCATATAATGTGTCCGCATCCTTTCCGCATCCGTTTCTGCAATTGCGGACAATTATGCGGATAGGATGCGGATCCATTCATTTCAATGGGTCCCGACAGTACACCTTGTGGTGTCCACATCCATGTGTCCGTTCCGACTGTCCTCATAAAGAAATCCTCCTGTCCTACTTTTCTCGTGAATTGCGGTCCGTAGCACAATGAAAGTCTATGGATCCGCAAAAAATGTAGAAGACATGCGGAAAGGCATCCGCATGTCATCCGTATTTGCAGATTCCGTTCCAGGAAGGGAGAAAAAAAAAGAAAAGGTACAGATGTTATTCATCCTTCCGTTTTTTGCGAATCTGCCAAAAACGGATGACATATGGATACATCCTTTCCGTTTTTTATGGAAAAACAGAAAGGATGCCCTGGAAAAACTGAGTTTTTTGCGGAACAACGGATCCACAAAAAACTGACCGTTTTCCAGGATGTGCACAAATACTGACGTGTGAATGGGGCCTGAGGATAATACAAAATCTCTGAGTGACTCACCAGGCTGCTGTTTCTTGCTGAAGAATCTCATCTTGACCTCTGACGCAGTCCTGGGTTCAAATGTGGCATAGAGTCGTTCAAATATCTGCTCCACTGTTCTTTTCTCTGAGCTTGGCCCGGATTTCACTTCTCTGAGAGCCACACCTTCCAACTGTGCAATGAGGATTTCTATTTGTTGATCTGCTGACACAGGGTACAATCTGAATATAGCCAACATTTTTTCTTTAAATTCCTTTAAAGTGTGAGCTTCCCCAGAATACCATGGGAACCAGGGTGCTCCAAGAAAATAAGGCATAGTTAAAGGAATCATGCTTGGCACTGCAGCGGCTGGCAGTGTACTGGGACTAGCTGCGGCTGCTGCAGGGAACCCGCTGGGGTCAGACTGCGCATTTTCTCTTGGCTCTGACATGGCGATGACAGGCGTTTAAAATTATGTGATTCAAATGCACTTTGAAACACTTTTTCTTCCATATTGCTATGGGCAACCAGTTTTATGAGGCGTCTGGCCCTTTAAGAACGGCGACAGCAGCGCAATATCAGCGAATATAATGCTTCACAGGGCTGACTGTAACTTCTGGCAGTCCTTACTCAAATTAATTTCCCAAGTGCACTCACTCAGCTTCACTGGGCTGGCGATGAAGATCCAGCGACACAGAAATTTCGCCTTGTTTAGAATCGCTATCGCTTCTCTCTTCCTCTCCTTAGGGGTACCACTAGTTTACTAATCCCCTGGGAACCCTTGTGCTGCACTTTGGTTCCGCTTGTAACACTCAAGCACATACGCTTACCTAGGGTCCGCCCTCTAGGTTCCTCTGCATAAGGGGGACGGCACAAATCGGGACACCGCATACAAGTCTATGGTGGCGCAGTAAGTGACACTTTTCCTGCTTTTCAAGGGGGTGGAGACTTAATTTTCCCGCTACTGGGGTGAAGATGATGGCGCAGTTATAATGAGAAACAAGAGAAAAGAAATGACCAGCTTCCAAAGAAAAAAAAAAAATTATTTGAATAAATTTTTTGAATAAAATCCAGCCTTTATTTTCTTCATCCAAGTGCACAGTTAAAAGCCAACACTTACCTACGCGTTTTGGATCACACCATACAGATCCTTAATCATGACTAAGGATCTGTATGGTGTGATCCGAAATGCGTAGATAAGGACTCTGTAAGTGTTGGCTTTTAACTGTGCACTTGGATGAAGAAAATAAAGGCTGGATTTTATTCAAAAAATTTATTCAAATAATTTTTTTGTTTCTTTGGAATCTGGTCATTTCTTTTCTCTTGTTTCTTGCGTATATCAAGCACTAGTTCCCAGTGCTGACCGTGCCTCCAGTCTATTCAGTTGAGCAAGAAGTTGGGGTTTATTTGTTTAGTTATAATGAGAAAGTACGTCAAGCGGCCATCTTGGGTGCAATTTTAGCGTTCTTTCACTGACAGCAAGCAGAGTTATAACTGTACAAATTCCACTTTTCTGACTTCCAACAACACAAATCCTTAGCATAGGCTTGTCCCAACACTGCTAGGTAGTTATTACTTGTAATAAACGTTCCTTTCAAGGTGATACAGGCGTCTATACTTTGCAACAAGGGGCTCATTCACATAGAGCACATTAAATATGGCATGGGGCTTATTCTCATCCTGTACTTGATGCCACTTTAAGCTGCAGCACCCACTTTAAGCTGCAGCACACGTGAGGCTAGGTAATGGGTGGTCACAGTGTCTACGGTGTTGCCGGTGGCTACTCACAGTTTGATGGTAAATCCTGGGCTGGAGACAGCTACGTGAGAGGAAGGACACCTTTTCCTCCGGGGCACCTCTGGTCCACAGGAACACTGCTGGATGGTGAGGAGAGGGGCCCTTGATGGTTTTGGGTATTTTAGGGTGTCTGTCGGCAGGGTCCTGGTGATTTGTCGTGATGCCAGCGTCCGTGGGACGCAAAGTTTGTAGTAGAAGTAAAGAGGAGGCAGCTTGTGTGAAAATAGCAACGTTTACTCTTTGTCTTGCAAGGAATATTATGAGCAGTTCAAATGACATTCAGACAAAGGTTATGGATGCTGCTGCAAAGAAAGTCCTCCTTAGGCTGGTTACTGGTTGATGAGAGAGAGAGAGTTACTTTTCTATGATAGTCCATGTTATAATTCAGTTCAAGTAATCCACTTTGTAATCCACCTGATCTAGGCCTAGTTTAGGATAGCACAATATAATTTCAAGCTTTCATATGAGCATCCCCACAGGGCAGGCATTAATACTTCTGTACCACTGTTTACTGGGTGCATTAAATATACAGTTATCAGTCCACACTTCCCGGAGGGCATAAGTGGGTACAAAATACAACTGGTTGTCACTAGTTGTGTAAAGAAACGTGTGTAGGCGCTGGAAGCTAAATCTAAGTCCATAAAGCATTAGTGCAGTGGGTTACCTAAGCTGGTCTTCCTTCTATCCCAATAATGCTTGGTTCCTAGTGGCTTGGATTTGGTAAATGCCAACAGCAATCTGACGTGGCCAAGGTCCAGATAAAATTAGTAGCCTCAGGCTGGATAAACTCCTACTTTTCCTCCTGCACTTTGCTTGTCTCTCTCTTAACTGCTCCTCTCACACTGACCAAACTGGTTCTAACCAGTCACATGGTTATCTATATAAGGAAACAGCACCATCTAGTGTTGGAATGGTGAATTTAGTGTATTCAGCCTAGATAGGTTTTCCTTGCAGCATATAGTGACAAGATAATAAATACAGTGACATGGCTATAATAAATACAAAGTTTGCGGTGTCCCTTTCACATCATATGTAGGACGCTGCAAGGACTTGCATACAGAGCTAGCTTACTTTTACACATACTTTGTGTGCCTTATTGCCAATTATGGTCATTTTGAGGCCTGAACAGGAACTAAATACAATTCAGGCACTAAAAAGAATATCTACTGAGGATGTTTACAATTCTCATCATTTATTCTGGTAAGCTTTCTGACTAGGTGGCTCGATGCCGAGGCTACAGAATCAAAGCAAATACTTCATGACTTGTGATCTTCTATAAATGAGCTCCTTGGTGTTCCTGGGGTTCCAAGCATAGTATTTAAAAGAGCAAGCTCAAAGATAAAAGCACTATATTTTATGCGCATTAAGAAATTTATCATAACTGCACAGATAAGAATTCCAGGGTAAAACTTTTAAACAGATATTAATATTCCAATAACCATCAAAAATGTCTTAACAGAACATAAAATATTTATTGAATATATTATATGAAGCTTGTGTCATTTAAATCTGTAAAAGGGACACCTATTTTTGGCCATTTTAGTTAGAATCTAGGATATTATCTGTCAGGTCTAAGGATGTGGACTAGAGATAAGTGAATCAATTAGTCTCTAGTTTTTCACCTGTGAGGGGCTGTCCCCTACTGCTAAATAAGTACCCCCTGCCGCTTGATTGACCGGGCTGGACATCTTGTCATAAGGTCTCCCGAAGTTTCGCATCTGCGCATCAGCTTCAGTGTTCGGCACTGGCGCAGTACAGAAGTGCCCTGGCCGATTCTGTTCCACACCTGCACCAAACACTGAAGCCAACAGGCAGGAACAAGACTATGGGAGATTTTGGGGCCAGGTGTGATTACGTCTTTACTTCATCACCTGGTCAGTCAAAGTGGTGGGGGCACAGTCTCTGGGTGCAATGGCATAACTAATTTCTCATCAGTGCAGGCACATAGTAAGGTGGGACCAACATCATTAAATTTAGCTGCACATCTCTCAGGTCAGCTGGCGTTATTGAGATGTTTTGGTGACAAATACAGTCCCGGAGGTTTTTTCGGCTTTGCGTTTTCGTTTTGCGCTCCCTGCCTTCAAACAGCCATAACTGTTTTATTTTTCTGTTCACATAGCTGTATGAGGGCTTGTTTTTTGCGGGATAAGTTGTAATTTCCAACGCCACCATTTAATATTGCATATGCTGTAGTGGGAAGCGGGAAAAAAATTCCAAATCAGGTGAAATTGCAAAAAAAAACGCTATTTCGCTACAGTTCTACGGGTTTCTTATTTACAACGTTCGATGTTCATTAAAACTGACCAGTTACTTTCATTCTACTGGTCAGTACGAATCCGGCGATACCTAATATGTATAGTTTTTCCTGCGTTTTGATAGTGATAAAATAATTATAAAGTTGGCCTTTTTTTTTGTCATATCTTGACCCCCTATAACTTTTTGGTATTTATGTGTACGGAGCTGTATGGGGGCTCATTTTTTGCGGGGCGATCTGAAGTTTTTATTGATACCATTCTGGGTTGTGTATGACTTTTTGATCACTTTTTATTTAATTTTTTTAAGAAAAAAAAGTGACAAAAAACAGCAAATTACCATTTGGACGCTTTTTTCTGCCACACAATTCGCCGTATTGGAATTTTTAAAATATATTTTAAAAGTACGGGCGTTTTCGGTCACGGTGATACCCATGATGTCTAAATTTATTGTTATTTAGGTATTTATTTTTTAATTATACGGAAAGGGGGGTGATTTGAACTTTTATATATTTTTTATTTTTTATATATTTAACTTTTTTTTAAAAAAATTTGTGATTATTTTAAAGCTCAAATATGAGCAAATAGATTGTGTTTTTTATTTTTTCTTTATGAGCAATGAGGGTCTTTTATTTTTGAATTAATGACCGGATTTGCTCATTTCTTATCCTGGCCTGCCATCTAGTGGCCAGAATAAGAATTGCACTTTGAAAGCTGTAAACCTCATCAGCGAGGTTTACAGCTTTCAGATCGTGTACAGACACCCCGATTGGCCACACGGGGTGTCTGTACACCCCCAGGAAGCGTACGCTTCCGGGTTTAGACGCAACTAGATGCCGTGATCACGTGTGATCACGGCATCTAAAGGCCTATGAAGACGCCGCAGATGGCGGTAAGTACCCGCAAGTCTCTGCTGTTAGAAACAGCAGAGACTTGCCGACCATGACGCCCGCCGCATGTGCGAGCGGGCGCCATGTGTCCGCATCGCCCCAGCGCTGTACATGTACGGCGCTGGGGCTGTAAGGGTTAAATATTGATGAGCTATGTTTTTTGCCAAGAATTATACCTGCACTGATTAGTGGATAGAAGTAGCATTGGGGGGGAGGGAATATAGGAAATGTACTGAATTAATGGGACTGGGCTTCTAGTGGGCACATGTAGCTCCTCTCCTTCCCTTAGCTATCACACAATAATCACACACCCTGGACTAGGGGCTGACCTAAGTGTATTTCCTAGTCTCCTAAAAAGGGCTAAGTCAGGATAGTTAGCCCTGCCCTATCCATACAGAGCTATTGAGTGTACAATACAGTAAATAAGAACATTACATTAATCCAATTTGTGTGGTTTTCTGAAACTTTTTAACTGATTACCTGTCCTCTGTACACAGTAGTCAGAATGGAATACAGAGCATCTTTGCAGACTAGCAAGATAGAATACCTATTGTGCAAGATATATACTGGTCAGATTAAAGTGTACGCTCTGGCTAGACTAGGGGCACACTGAGGCACTGCAAGTAAAATAAGTAGACTGCAGTGACACAAGGAGTAGACAGAAAAGCACTATTCCAGTGGCCATCCCCTATGGGAAGGAACAGGGAGACATTGATTGGCACAAACTGCTGGAGAACTGGAGCAAGAAATGGAGTAATTCATCAGCTGGCTGTGCCCACTGGGAGCAGGGTGAGCATTGACTGACAGAATCAGATTTGAAGGCTGGAATAGTTAAATTGCCTTGGGGAGAATGCAATGAACATTGCAGGTAAGCCACACTAAAGACAGTGGGGAACACACTATTGATATTGCATTGCACTGTGATATAAAAGTAAAGTGTAAAATGTGAAGAATGACTGTTTTTGTGTATATTGTAAACAGCATTATGTTAATGTTGTTCAATAATATGCTGTTGGGGCATAGTAACTTTTTAATCACATGATCTAATTATGTGTGTCCTTGAGCCATATAGTGAGAGCATGTGTCTTTAAGATAATAAATAGCACCGACCTGTAGACCTAGGGTAAGGCCTCTTTCACATTAGCGGCAGCACGGATCCGGCAGGTGAAAGGTGCCGCCAGATCCGTGCTGCCGCAGGGACATGTGTGGGGCCGGAACCGCGCTCCGGCCCCACACATGTCACACAGTACATACACACAGACACACACACATACAAATACACATACATACTTACATGCTCCCGGCAGGTCTCCACAGCGCAGGAGGAGCAGGACGGCGCGCACATAGGATGATTCCCCACAGCGCCCTCTGCTGGGCGCCGGGTGGAATTGTCTTATGTGTGCGCCGTCCTGCTCCTCCTGCGCTGTGGAGACCTGCAGTAGCATCCACAGCACAGAAAGGTGGTCAGCTGGGGTAGGGGTAGCCGACTTGTTCTTCCAAGTCCCCATGTATTGGAATATTCCTGGACCCGTGAAGAAGCCAGGTCAGGAGAACGAGATCAGATAGCCTGCTGCAAGTTGTCATACCCATATATAATGCCCATATAGAGAGTAGCCTGCAAGTGTTGTAATGTGTTGCAAGAAGGGAAATAGAGTGACCTGGTGTGAGAAAGTGCAAAGTGCTCTCAGTGAGTTGTGAAGAAGATACGACAACCTGGATGTGCCTCTGCAAAGTGAGCTTGAGCATGTAATGAGGAGAGAGATTCTACCACTCCAGCGTGTGGAGTATGCCATCAGAAGAATTACATTACCATGGCCTTTAAAGTGGGAAATCTGCTAACAGATTAAGACTCAGAGGCAAGGTGTCATCACCCAGGACCACGTGTGATTTAATGAAATGATAGATATTAGGCAAAGAAAGCTGTGTTAGTGAAGACAGGGCAACTTAGTTGCATAGAAGAATGTAAGGCAATGATACAGGAACTGGAAAATAGCAGTACATGGCACATATTACATCTACCAGACTAGAACAAAATTATGAGAACTGAGACAAGTACATATGATAATACCTATTATAATTAGACCTATAATTTTATTCTTATATGATTTGTAGTTGCTTCTATAAATTGGAAAATATTTGTAATTTAGTTGACATTATAGCTGTACTGAGCTATTAAAGCCAATTTATGTTTTACCAATTTACATTCTGGAACCTGAAACTAAATGTAATTATTCATTTCTTCTTTATCCTGAGTCATTTTAAAGGATATCATTTCTATTAGAATTCACCTAGAAAAAAATGAATATCCTTTTCTGTAAAATATTAAAAAAGGATAAATTCATATGTTAATAATAAATAAGATACAAATCTGCATAAAGAGGGCACCTCTTTCATGTCTGCTAGTCCTTTTAATACATTCATTTTCTAACTGCTCATAGCTATAAGTAGATTACTTATGAATGTTTTCCATTTCCGATTACTAGACATTGTACATTTAAATGAAGCTTCAGAATGAAAAGTGTCCAGTTTAGTAGCTTCGCAATATTCGTAAGTCAACTTTATCAAGTTTTAGTAGAATTCATTAAAACTTGAAGCTCCATTTCTAGGCTTGTTTACAGGGTCTTCACTGCTAATAGTTAGACCTCAAACAATAAAAATTGGTAGCATGCACACTTGATATACAGTACAGTGCAGTGTACCAGCTGTAGTTACCAACTGCATCGATTTTTTAGTGGCAGAGATCAGAGAAAACCTCTGATGTCCATCATTTAACTCTTTAAATGCATGGAACAGGAGATTCAGCAGGGGATCCAGGTGACATGGCTTTAAGTTGGTAGGAGCTGACAGCTCAAGGTCCATTAAAGGACTACAGGGCTATGTTACCACATTGTTAGGGCATACTTAGACATTTGTACTATTAATATTATTAAGGGGGTTATTCAAGTACAACTAAAACTCTTCTTGCAACAGTAAATGTGCTACAATAACAAAAGAAGTGATACCATTTTCTCCCCTGCCGCTTCCTGCAACATTCTCCAGTCCTCCCAACCACTGCTGCAGCCAATCACTGCCCTCATCAGTCACGCCTTATACTGCTGAGGCCAGTGATTGGCTGTATGGTGACCTCATGTGTACAGGGTATCACTACTGCAGCCAAGAAGATAACGTCTTCAGTGCAGGACTGGGAAGTAAAATGTTAGCACCCTTACTGTTGTTGGAAGAGTTTTAATAAAGAGTTTTCATTTTAACCAGAATGATCCATTTTACACCGACACATAGTACCTATATAAGTACACCTTACCTCACAAAGCAAAAGGCTTATGCAGCTTCAATGAGCAACAATTGAACAAATCGACCACTGGAATGCAAGAGGCAAGTAAAAAAATGATCATGGCCCAGTCATCATGGGGTAAGGCAGATCATCATAGTTGAACGGCCCACAAATCTGTGTCTATATGTAGTGGGTACAAAGTACAAAGATTTTCAGCTCACCAAACTCCTAATTTCAAATTTAAATGATCCTACGTACCTTGCTTCTTCACAGGATGGTGCACAGTTCACTCCACATGGCTAGCAAGGTCATGATTCACAGAAATAAATACCTGTCCAGCACTCTTCTCTATACAAAAGCTTCAAATCTTTATTTAGGTCAAAATTAAAAACTCCATATCCGTGTTAATATAAAACTCTATAGCCATGAATGTGGACCAGTGTGCTGGGCAAGTATTTATTTTTATGGTCCATGTGTAGTGTCCACTAAACGTTGCCAATTGGTGTGAGAAGACATTTACAAATCAACAATGTGAAAAGGACTCACAAGAATATAGGGTGCTAGTGACCTCAAAATCTCTACAAATTAGTATATATTACATATTGTGGCTTCCTTGTTTGCGGAAGTGTTAATGAGCCATTTGGTGGAAAGACATAGTGTAACAGCAAGTAGTAGTGAAGAACCCCAGAGCAGGAGAAATCTGCAAATGGTTTGTTATATATTGTTTTGTACTGTTATGTTATATATTGCACCTGGCATAGTTGTGGATGGATAGCACGACCAGCAGGAACAGGCTTCAAGTTCCAGAGACTAATAGATCTCTGTGAATTACTGCAAGATCAACAGAAAGAGAGAGAAAAAGGAGAACTTAGAAACTGCATGACCATGCATAGGACTCAGTAAGGTAATATGCAACTACAGCCATTCAGACTTTACTTTTGTGAACGGACACTGTTAGGACACCCTTCACACTTGGACACTTCCTGGTCAGACGTGCCTTCAAAACCATGTATACCGCAGTAGACAATGCAGCTAGTATTGCCAAGGTACTGTACTGTTGCCAGCCACAGATTCTACTGACATAGACTTTAACAAGATAGTGTACAAAGAGGACCATCATTGCTTAAATCCATACACTGTTATCTTAGAGAGGATTGCACTGTATATAGTTAAAACTGGGTTTTGCTCTAGTTGGATGTACTACAACTCCTATTTTGCACCTCAGTAAAGAGAGATGTTTATTCTTGTACTTCTGACCTAGTTTTCTAACTCCTACATCATACACTGGTCATTCTATCTACATGCCCTGCCTTGCACCCACCCGAACACTTAACATTAAGTGCACCTCCTCTACCATTAGGCAGGAGCCAGGGTTTGCCCTTAGGGAAGAAACAGTGCCTCCTCCTTTCACTGCATAACCCTAGGGAGAAATAGTGTGAGGACAGCCACCATGGTTGATTGATGTGACAGCCAGAGCCATCCTCCGCTTTGGATCTTAATGGGCTAGCTGCAGTACCAGTTTGTACCCCCAGTTTAACACTTTGTGGATACATACACCCTCAGTTGCAGTGACTTTTCTTAGTGACAGCTTTGCTTTATAATGCTGCATATAACCTTTATTTACAAAAATAGTTTGACATTTTCTGCTGACAATATTGAATATATGCCAAAAGGAGATATTTCAAGATCCTTTCCTATATAATGTCAAGTTGTTTCCCCCCATTATGTTGCAATTTTTTTGTAGAGTCTCTCATTAATGGTGTAGCAGCATATGTTCTATTGATTGCTGCACATGATTGTCCGCACCATCTAAGATGGTCTAATCCACTGACTAGACTGTGAAGGCAGAGGTATAGCTTTTCAATACTGTAAATAACAAGGTTATCCAAGGTACCAAATGTATATCAAAAAGACACGTTTCCATGCATCATGGAGCTGCAACAATGTAAGAATCATTACAGGGGGCATACATCCTTTACAGTGTTAAGTTGGAGAGTATGGAGGGTGACCTGCAAGTGACACATTTGCCCCCTTACTAAATTACATTGTAATGTTTTGCACTGTAACACATTGGCGGTTATGTTATTGTGAATGACCTGTGATTTTGTTTAATAGTGTATTGTATAGTTTATGCCATATGCATTCAAAGTCCATTTACCACTGGGCACTTTACATTAGTTTTTACACTAAAAACAGCATTACCGGATTCAATTCCGAGGGAGGAAAAGGTTTTAGTCACAAGGGGCCTTTATTTGTATGCTGACTTGATGGTTGAAACATCACAATGCCTGGAGGTAGGTTTTGAGATCCATCCATATAACCATGTATGGTTTATGCCTTTGGGAAGTATGGGTGTGCAGCAAGCACATGAGTGACAGTGAGACTTGCTAAAGGGAGGCCTGGGCCTAAACAGCAAATGAAAAGCACACCAGAGGAGTGACTGAAGCCTGCAAAAAAGTGGAGGACATGGAACCACCATGTGAGGAAGGTGCACATGTGAGTGTGAGATGAGGTCTGGAGATCAATATCTTCCTAGGGGTTCACCTGGATTAAGAGAGTTATTGAGTGTGAGAGACTGCTATACGGGAGCTGGTGGTTGTCTATGGTCTAGTAGCAACAATTATAGCACTATAGGACTGGTTGCCCAAGGCCTGGTCAAAGGCCAAGTACAGACTCCAAGTGAAAGAAGGAGTGTGCTACAATTGGGGGATGCAAGGGACAGAATCAGTTGAGAATGAACCAGAAATCAGCATTTATGGTTATCCTCCTAACACAAGTGGGAAAAGACACGATGGTGTACATAGAAAAGATACTGTGAAGTTATGGTTAAAGTAGTACTTTGCAAAAGGCAAAAAACCTGTTATGGACTGTGTGAACAGTGGACTTGAACTATGTGAAACTTGATGTGCACACTACTCACACTAAGATTAGTCTGGGTGAATTTGCAAAAAATATTGTAGCTTAATGGTCACAGAAAACCCTGGGGTTGGTATGTTATGGTATAGGGTAACCCCCCATGAGACCATAGTGGCACAGTAGTTCTCTGGTATGATATGTCAGCCAAATTTAGCACAAGCTGAGCTGCTGACCTCATAAATAGACTGTTCAAGTTGTCTACAGCTGTTCTGCTGTTTGAAAGTCTGTGTCTATCAAGTTATTTTTGCCAGACTATTACACTTATGTAAGACTTAAAAGTGGCAGTAACCACTAAGAGTGCTGTACCTCTATGTGAGAAGATAAATAATTTCTGTTTGCCCCCCAAAATATCTGTAATATTCCAGTGGGGCATACCATCCCTTTTGAAAGAAATATAAGTGCAAAGAGATAGATGATTTTCACTTTGGAACCGGATTTCTCAGGATACAATGGACTCACTTTCAAAATTCAGTTTCATTTGAAATGAAATAAAAGTTGTTGAAGGTGACTTTCATGTACAACCTGTCACAGTGCACTTCACTATGACATTTGTTGCCGTGCAGGGTGGCTGCATGCGCTCTGCATACTGGCTGCAGGCTGTTACCTGTATATTCTGGTTTCTTAGGTATCGCGTGCTGGCTATGGACTTCTGTGTGTGAATGGACTTCTGTGATTGTGTATACTCCCTGTGTTTGTATCACAGGGCAGTTTACTGTGAAATGTGTTGCCGTGTCTGCCTCCGCCTTTGCGTACTAACTGTGGGAGGTCTCTCGTTTATGCCAGTTGCTTGGGTGTTGCATGCTGGCTGTGGCCTTCTGTGTGTGAACTGTGTTCTGTGTATCTGTGTATTCATTGTTTTGTATCACAATACAGTTCACTATCACACTGTGCTGCCATGTAGGCTGGTTGCCTGTTATTGAGTACTGGCTGTGGTTGACACTTCCTGTGCATGCTGGTTGTTTGTGTGGTGCGTGCTGGCTGCGGTGTTCTGTGGCTATGTGTGAATTGTCTCTTGTGACCTGTATGCTCTGTGTTTGTAGGGTTAATGTTTCCTTGGCCTGTGTGTGCTTTTTTACCAGGTGGTCAGGTGCTCTTGTTAACTAGCTATTTAGACCCGTGAGCTGTGTGCCTGGCAGTCTGTCTCCAGGTTGGCTGTGAGCAGGGTGTATGCTCCTGACCAGGGAGTTTGCCATATTAACCTCATCTGTGTGGTTGTCTGGTAATTCATCAGTCTCACCATATCTCTATGTCTTTGGTCTTGTCTAACTGGGAAGGCCATGTATCTGTTATGCATGACGTCCAGGCATTTGAATGTTTCATGTCTAAGCAGCTCTGTCTTTGACTGCCATGCATCCGGTGGGCATGGAGTCCAGTCACCTGCCTGTCTCAGGTCTTAGCAGCTCTGTCTGTGACCGCCATGCATCCATTCTGCATGGGGTCCAGGCATTTGCCTGTCCCATATCTGAGCAGCTCTGTCTGTGACCACCATGCATCCATTCCACATGGGGTCCAGGCATCTGTCTTTGTCTGTGGTCACCATATGTCTGTTATTTTGTTCGGTATGCGGTTTATGTCTGAACTGTGTCCTATATTACTAGTTATTTGGGTTCCAGTTCCTGTTTTGTTTTTGTGACTGACCCGCTGGTGTTATGCACCAGCATTGTTTATCTTGCAGGTCTCGGCCAAGTACATCGGGGCCATCCCAGCGACCTGGTGAACCCTCTGGAAAGTCTAAATCCATCATAAGGTATACTCATGATATGTTCAGGGGTTCTGTTGACCCCTAGAACATGACGCAAACATTTTCTTCTAAAGCTCTAAAAACTTTCTTATAAATTGGTATCTAGCTGGTAAAAAAATGACTCAATTTTTTCACAGACTGAGTTAATACTAATATAGGTTGTATCTGGCAAGGAGTTGTAGAACTTCTGGGAAGGGGTACAGAATAATCTCCTAATTTTTTCTTTTCACTAATATTAAATTTAAATTAACTTAACCCCTTCAACCCCGGGCCTGTTTTCACCTTCCTGCCCAGGCCATTTTTTGCAAATCTGACATGTCTCACTTTATGTGGTAATAACTTTGGAACGCTTTTACTTATCCAGGCCATTCTGAGAATGTTTTCTCGTCACATATTGTGCTTCACAACAGAAGTAAATTTGTGGCAAAATATTTCATTTTTATTTATAAAAAGATGCCAAATTTACCAAAAATTTGGGAAAATTAGCAAATTTCCAAATGTCTATTTCTCTACTTTCAAAATAAATAGTAATACCTCCAAAAATAGTTATTATTTTATATTCCCCATATGTCTACTTTATGTTGGCATCATTTTATAAATGTCATTTTAGTTTTTTAGGACGTTAGAGGGCTTAGAAGTTTAGAAGCAATTTTTCAAATTTTCACCAAATTTTCCAAAACCATTTTTTTAAGCACCAATTCAGATATAAAGTGATTTTGAAGGACTTGCATAATGAAACCCACCCATAAATGACCCCATTTTAGAAACTACACCCCTCAAATTATAAAAAACTGCTGTTACAAACTTTGTTAACCCTTGAGGTGTTCCACAAGAATTAAAGGAAAATGGAGGTGAAATTTAAAAATGTCACTTTTTTGGTAGATTATTCATGTTAATAATTTTTTTTCTTACAACACAGCAAGGGTTAACAGCAAACTAAACCTCAATATACATTGCTCTGATTCTTCAGTTTACAGAAATACCCCATATATGGTGGTAAACGTCTCTATGGGTTTGTGGCAGTGGTCAGAAGGAAAGGAGCGCCATATGGATTTTGGAGGCAGATTTTGCTAGAATAGTTTTTAGGCACCATTTTGTAATTGAGAGACCCTGACATACCCCTACAGTGGGTAGAGTGACCCCATTTTGGAAACTACACTCTTCAATGAATATATTAAGGGGGGTACTGGCCACTTTGACCCCCTAAGCGTTTTACGGAATTTGGAAACACTTGGCTGTGAAAATGAAAAGTTTCATTTCTTCCAATAAAACGTTGCTTTAGCCCCAAATTTTTTATTTTCATAAGGGGTAACAGGAGAAAGGCACCCAATAATTTGTTACCCATTTTCTCCTGAATACGGCAACACCCCATATGTTGTGATAAACTGATGTGGGGGCACATGGCAGGACTCAGAACGGAAGGAGTGCCATATGGATTTTACAACACAGATTTTGATGGAATGGTTTGCGGGAGCCATTGATTTTTATTTTTTTGAGTTATTGTCTTATGTGGGGGCTCATTTTTTGCGGGATGAGGTGATGTTTTCATTGGTACCATTTTGGGGTACATAAGTCTTTTTGATCGCTTGTTATTACACTTTTTGTGAGTCAAGGTGAAAAAAATAGCTGTTTTGGCATGGTTTTGTTTGAATTTTTTTTACAGCATTCATAAGAGGGGCAAATCATGTGATATTTTTATAGAGCAGGTTGTTACGGACGCAGCGATACCCAATATGTCTACCATTTTTATTTTTGTTAAACTTTACACATTAGATTTATTTTTGAACAGAATAAAATCTTTTTTTGTATTGCCATTTTCTGAGAGCCATATTTTTTTTAATTTTTCTGGCGATTGTCTCAGGTAGGGTCTCATTTTTTGAGGGACGAGATGACGGTTTGATTGGTACCATTTTGGGTTAAATACACCTTTTTGATCGCCTGCTATTACACTTTTTGTGAGGCAAGAGGGAAAAAAATGGGTGTTTTGGCTTAGTTTTTTTTTTTAATTGTTTACAACATTCACCTGGGGGGCTATCTCATGTAATATTTTTATAGAGCAGGTTGTTACAGACGCGGCAATACCCAATATGTCTAACATTTTTATTTTTGGAAAGTTTTACACATTAGATTCATTTTTGAACAGCATAAAATCTTTTTTTGTGTTGCTATTTTCTGACAGCCATATTTTTTATTTTTTGTCGATTGTCTCGGGTAGGGTCTAGATTTCTGTGGGACAAAATGATGGTTTTATTGGTACCATTTGGGGGTAAATACGCCATTTTGATCGTGTGGTATTACACTTTTTGTGAGGCAAGGTGAAAAAAATGGCTGTTATGGCATAGTTTTAAAAAAAATTTTTTTACAGAATTCGCCTGGGGGGCTATCTCATGTAATATTTTTATAGAGCAGGTTGTTACGGACGCGGCAATACCCAATATGTCTAATATTTTTATTTTTGGAAAGTTTTACACATTAGATGCATTTTTGAACAGAATAAAATCTTTTTTTTGTATTGCTATTTTCTGAGAGCCATATTTTATTTATTTTTTTGGTAATTGTCTCAGGTAGGGTCTATATTTCTGCGGGTCAAGATGACGGTTTGACTGGTACCATTTTGGGGTACATACGTTTTTTTTGATCGCCTGCTATTACACTTTTTGTAAGGGAAGGTGTCTGTTATGGCACTGTTTTTGTTTTTTTTTTTACTGCGTTAACCTGGCTGACGTGATATTTTTATAGAGCTGGTCGATACGGATGCGGCGATACCTAATATGTTTACTTTTCTTTTGTTACCTTTTTTTTGGAAAATGGCGTTTTTTTTTACTTGACACTTTTATTATTATTTTTTGAAAAACGTTATTTTTTAACTTTTTTTTCACTTTATTTAACTTTTGGGGGTCTGATCCCCTTTACAATGCATTACAATAGTGTTGTAATGCATTGGCTGTAAGTGTATTACTCAATGTAATACACTTACAGCCTGCTTCCTGTGCGATCCAGGGGGCTGGATAGCACAGGCACGCAGGGATGGCAGCCATGATGCCTAAAGAAGGCATCGGGCGTCTTTCCATACCATCGGGTCCCCGTCACAGCAGAGCGGGGACCCGATGGCCCGCTCGCCATCCTGACATGCCGCACACCTCATGTGCAGCGGTCAGCGCTGACCGAGGCACATGAAGGGTTAATGCGCCAGCATTGGTGTTTTCACCGATGCTGGCGCATTCAGCAGGGGTCCGGCACCTGGGCACAGCCGAACCCCAGCCGCTGATCGGGCGGGCGCAGCTCCTGCACCCGCCCAATCAGTGTGGGAAGGGGTTAAAGGGATTATATTATCAATATTTAGATTACTGAAAAACTTATTTAAAGAGACTGTTACTAAGCAGATATGGATCTGCTGTGTCACTTGGACAACTTTGAATTTGGGC
Source organism: Rhinella marina (assembly GCA_900303285.1). Taxonomy (NCBI): domain Eukaryota; kingdom Metazoa; phylum Chordata; class Amphibia; order Anura; family Bufonidae; genus Rhinella; species Rhinella marina. The sequence continues at coordinate 37,235 of ONZH01012055.1, read as the reverse complement.
TACTCCTGAGGGCATTTTATAAGTGTCCCCCCGTTTAACCCTTATAAAGGGATCTGGACTTCACTGCAAGGGAACCACCAAGCTGATTCCTCTTGGAGTAGTCTCTGTTCAAGTGATGGTTGATCCACAGAGGTCAAGAGACACTGGTATGGAGCACCAAGGGATCAAGCAAAAACCATGGTCAGGCCAAGGTCAGGGCAGGCAGAATTAGAATGATCAGATAAACAGCCCAAGGCCAGGGCAGGCAGCTTAGGGTAAGAGCGGAGATCTGATTAGGCAGCAAAGGGTCAAATCCAGGAAGGAGGCAGACAATGGTACACATGCAGACAAACATAGAACGGCACACCTTTTCAGGATATTAGTGGATTAGAACTGCTCAGCTACCCACCCATGGGAGAAGGTGCCTTAAGTACCCTTGAATGACCAGCCATTGGCTTAGGGTGCACACGCAGGCCCTTCAAGAGCCAGAGAGAGGTTGTTTTGGCAAGAAGCAGACATAAACCCATATGAATAACCAGGAAGTTACTCCAGTGGCCGGGCCTGCATGTCCAAGCTGCCAAATGAATGAAGTGGGGGAGTAGGCGAGTGGAACAGCAGCTGTGCCCACCAGAAAGAATAGAGTGATAGCAGGCACATGCCGCTGCTATAATAGAGACATTATGACGGTCATGTTAAAGGGGTTCTCCGGGAATGAAGAAAATGAAAATACTGAAATATTACTTCATTATAAATATATTTCCAAATACTTTTCATTAGTTATAATGGCTCGTTTTGTCTGGGGAACAATCATTAGGAGAAACAAAATGGCCGCCGTCCTATTAGTTCACACAGATCTGTCCTAATCACACAGGAGGACAAGTCACTTCACATCACTGAGGTAAAGAGCTGCCTCATATTCTTCTCTGCTTGTCAGGGATCATTATCCTGAATATAGCTGCTAAAATCTTTAGCTGAATCTCTGTAGGAATGGAGTTTATGAGCAGAAGTGGCTAATGAGCAGCAGCTCTTGTATGCAGTCTCCATTACCACAGTCTGTCCTGTCCAACCTCTCTGTACATCATGTCTCTTCATGAACTCCATTCATGCTAAATATCATATTAAACTGTAGTCAAGTCATAATCCCTGACAAGCAGAGCAGAGAGGGGGATGAGGCAGCTCTTTAGCTCAGTGTTGTGAAGTAACTTGTCCTCCTGTGTGATTAGGACAGGTTTTGTGTGGACTAATAGGATGGTGGCCATTTTGTTTCTCCTAATCTTTGCTCCCTAGACAAAACGAGTCATTATAACTAATGAAAGGTATTTGGGAATATATTTATATTAAAGTAATATTTGTGTATTTTCATTTTCTTAATTCCTGGAGAACCCCTTTAATTAAGGGAGGCTGTGAGGTAGTCCAGTGATCTAATGTCACGTATTCTAGCGAGAAACATAGCTTTAGAGGGGGGATTCGTTAGTTTCCATGATTTTGCAATCAAGGACTTAGCTGCCGTACACAGAAGCAGGAACAGCCTAGAAGAATGCTTACTCAGTCTCAGAGGTGGGAGGTTAAAGGGGTTCTCCGGGAATTAAGAAAATGAAAATACTTGAATATTACTTTATTATAAATATATTCTCAAATACCTTTCATAATTTATAATGGCTCGTTTTTTCTGGGGAGCAATGATTAGGAGAAACAAAATGGCCGCTGCCCCATTAGTTTACACAAAACCTGTCCTAATCATACAAGAGGACAAATTACTTTACTGCGCTGAGGTAAAGAGCTGTCTCCTCCTCCTCTCTACTTTTCAAGGATTATGATCCTGAATACAGATTATAAGAACTTTAGCTGAATCTCTTGGGAATTTAGTACAGAGAAGATGGACAGGGCAGACTGTTGCCGTGGTAATGGAGATTGCATACAAGTGCTGCTGTTCATTAGCTACACCTCACCCTCCTCTCATGTCTCCTAATCTTCTCCATTCCCACAGAGATGCACCTGTATTCAGGATCATGATTCCTGACAAGCAGAGCAGAGAGGAGGATGAGGCAGCTCTTTACCTCAGTGTTGTAAAGTAACTTGTCCTCCTGTGTGATTAGGACAGGTTTTGTGTGAACTAATGGGACAGCGGCCATTTTGGTTCCCCTGATGATTGCTCCCCAGACATAATGAGCCATTATAACTAATGAAAGGTATTTGAGAATATATTTATAATAAAGTAATATTTAAGTATTTGAATTTTTTTAATTCCTGGAGAACCCCTTTAAGGAAGTGTAATGCACCCTCAAGCTTTGGAACCCAAGTAGGAATGTTATCTTTGTACCTCCAATAACCAAGATATTCAAAGATATGATGGAAAGTAATTCATCTAAAAATTTGAGTGTACAATTATTAAAAAATAGTATCCTTTTAAAAAGAATGGAAGTATCTTGGCCCTTTTATTGAAGGGGGGTATTTCAGATGGATTTAAAACTTTTTGCAATCAAAAGACTTCAAGAAAAGCCTTTTGCTTATGAAAAGAAATGACTGTACAGTCATGATCTGTAAACCACTGTTGCAAAACTACAACTTCTAGAAAGCCCTGGCAACATCATGGCATGCTGAGAGGTGTATTTTTATATACGTTTGTTTTATAATTTTTATCAAATTACAGTGCAGTTATCTTTATTAGCTATAGTGGAAAAGTTGGAATTTTTTTTTGATTATTAGAACTGTATGAAGTCATTTATCAAACTAGTATAAAATAGAACTGACTTAGTTGCCCATAGCAACTAATCAGATTCCACCCTTCTTTTTGACAGTTCCTTTGGAAAACTTTTTAAACTTGGCAACGTCCTAGGTATTCTTTTACGAGAAAGAAATATGACAATTTTCACATTCAAATAATAATATATTCATTCTCCTGATAGCAGCCCTTCGGCTCCATATAGCTACATAAGGCTTTGAATATTTTATACATGTTATGAAAGTCACTTTTTGACAAATGTTCATTTTTGTTTCACTTCATTTCACACGGTTTTCCTCGATTTAATGATTAGCCCATATTTGCCCTTATTATTAAAGAAGAACTCCAGACAAAAATTTTATTCCATGTCCTGCTAGAAATGTACATGATATAATCTGTAGTGAATGTCATTTTCTTACCAGTGTCTGAATTTCTTACTTATATCATCCTGAAGTTTCTTATCTGTGTCATGTGACCAGCAATTAGACCCACCAACTCACACATAGACTTGTGTGTGTGGACAGGAAGTCTAATTCTCTATGTATTCCTATGAGACTGAAAGTGAGGCTCCCATAGGAATGAATAGAGCAGTTACTGGCTTTCTGTCCTGGGTCAGTTGGAGGTCAGGGAGTTGGTCACATGACCCAGCTACAATAAGAAGAGAGGTTTTTACTCACAGATACAGTCACTGATAAGAAAATGACATTCACTACAGATTATATCATGCACCTTTCTAACAGGTCAGAGAATATAAGTTTTTGCGGGAGTTCTTCTTTAAGTACCTTAGTAATCAAATCTTGGAGTCTACAAAAACGTTAAGAGACTCCACAAAATCTGAATTAAAAGCCACATTTAAGAATTAAAGGAGTTATGCCATGAGGCATTTAAAAAAAAAGAAAATCAGAAATCAAATAGCATATAACAATTTCTAAGCTAGAACCAGCCCTGTACCTCACATGGATCGGGAGATTTCCCAATTCATTGCTCTGCTAGTTTTATTTCAGGCTGACAACTCAGAGGGTGTCTCCTTTCTCAGTGGGCATGTCACTTCTGCTGTACGGTAGCTCTCTCCCTGCAGCTGCCACAGTAGATATATCTGGTGAGAGTTAAAGATTTAAAATGAGCACATGCGACCAGATCAGTGAGGCGGACAAGAAATAAAGCATAAAACATATTTATGAAATTGAAAAAATAATGTTACATAATATTCATGATAATCTTTACATATTCAGAGGAATTTGTGAATTACAAATATATCTTATTTGTATTACTGTACATCTTATTAGTGGAATCTTCTTTTTCTTCCAGCAGCCTCTTTCGCTAACTGCAAGCTCTCTGTAAATGTTCAAAAATCATTCTCATCACTAAAACGCTCAATTTTTGTTATATGGTAATTAAAATCACAGAGAAGAGGAGAGACAGGGGTAGGGGAAGCCTGCATTGGGCGTAGAGGAGCACATCTTTCTCTCTATCCATTCTGCACAGTTATGGTGAAGATGAGTATTTACAGAAGTGATACTGGTAGACGGAACAGACTTGAAAGATGTAACATACCTGGCTGTCAAAGGAGGAATTTTTAGTATTTCTTTTAATCACAGACACACTATAAATGTTTCCTTGACCCCCTCAGGCATCAGGGCTTGGGTACAACTACAGTACTATGTCTACATTAACTACAGTTATGCCCCTGCCTACTGTACCTGTCTGTCATAGTGAAATCGACAAGCACATTGTCCTTGGTCTGTGACGGCCAGTGTTCCCTGTAAGCTGCGCGGGCGAGCGGCCGCGCAGCTTACTTTCTGCCTCCGCTCAGGGCCTTTCCAGGCCCGCTCACCGCCGCAACCCGGACTTAATTTATAGTGTATTCCTGCTCCGATGGGGAAGCCCTGTTGCGGTGGGCTCGGAACAGGCATACACTATGCTTCCTTTAACGTCCTGACGCTCAGGACGTTCCTGTGCGGCGCTCCCAGCTGGCCCCGCCTTCTCCCTCATGCCGAGCTGCTGCTACTGGACGGGGAAGACCCGTGCAGTGCGGCAAAGAAGGGAAAGAAGAAGGGAGAAGAAGATCAAGGCCCCAGCCCCCTCCAGAGCGTTGAAGTGGTGTCGGAGACAAGGGCCAAGTAACTGTAAGTTTTTATGTGTTTCGTGTGTGTGTGTGTGTATGCATACACTGTGCCACACAATATACAGTATACCTCTACACTGTGTATATAATGTATATTGTACAGCATGGCACAGGGGTTATATTGTCCGGCATGGTGTAACCGTCATGCATTTGCTGTACAATATACATTATAACCCCTGTACCATGCTATACAATGTACAGTATAATCCATACATCATGCTGTATTATATACAGTATAATCCATACACCATGCTGTATAGTATACAGTATAATCCATACACCATGCTGTATAGTATACAGTATAATCCATACACCATGCTGTATAATATAAAGTATAATCCGTACACCATGCTGTATAATATACAGTATAATCCGCGCATCATGCTGTATAATCCGTACACCATGCTGTATAATATACAGTATAATCCATACACCATGCTGTATAATACACAGTATAATCCGTACATCATGCTGTATAATATACAATAGAATCCCTACACCATGCTGTATAATATACAGTATAATCCATACACCATGCTGTATAGTATGCAGTATAATCCGTACACCATGCTGTATAGTATGCAGTATATGCCGTACACCATGCTGTATAGTATGCAGTATAATCCGCACACCATGCTGTATAGTATACAGTATAATCCGTACACCATGCTGTATAATATACAGTGTAGTCCATATACCATGCTGTATAATATACAGTATAATCCACACACCATGCTGTATAATCCATATATCATGTTGTATAGTATACAGTATAATCCATACACCATGCCGTATAATATACAGTATAATCCACACACCATGCTGTATAATATACAGTATAATCCGTACACCATGCTGTATAATATACAGTATAATCCGTACACCATGCTGTATAATATACAGTATAATCCATACACCATGCTGTATAATATATAGTATAATCCGTACACCATGCTGTATAATATTCAGTATAATCCATACACCATGCTGTATAATACACAGTATAATCCATACACCATGCTGTATAATATACAGTATAATCCGCGCATCATGCTGTATAATCCGTACACCATGCTGTATAATATACAGTATAATCCATACACCATGCTGTATAATACACAGTATAATCCGTACATCATGCTGTATAATATACAGTAGAATCCCTACACCATGCTGTATAATATACATTATATTCCCTACACCATGCTGTATAATATACAGTATAATCCGTACATCATGCTGTATAATATACAATAGAATCCCTACACCATGCTGTATAATATACATTATATTCCCTATACCATGCTGTATAATATACAGTATAATCCGTACACCATGCTGTATAATATACAGTATAATCCATACACCATGCTGCATAATATACAGTATAATCCATACACCAAACAGGCCGAACTGGATGGACAGATGTCTTTTTTCGGCCTTATAAACTATGTTACTATGTATGTATAATATACAGTGTAGTCCATACACCATGCTGTATAATATACAGTAGAATCCATACACCCTGCCGTACAATATACAGTATAACACCTACACTGTGGGGTTATGCTATATATTATACAGCATGGTGTACGGATTATACAGCATGGTGTAGGGATTCTATTGTATATTATACAGCATGATGTACGGATTATACTGTATATTATACAGCATGGTGTAGGGAATATAATGTATATTATACAGCATGGTGTAGGGATTCTACTGTATATTATACAGCATGATGTACGGATTATACTGTGTATTATACAGCATGGTGTATGGATTATACTGTATATTATACAGCATGGTGTACGGATTATACAGCATGATGCGCGGATTATACTGTATATTATACAGCATGGTGTATGGATTATACTGTGTATTATACAGCATGGTGTATGGATTATACTGAATATTATACAGCATGGTGTACGGATTATACTATATATTATACAGCATGGTGTATGGATTATACTGTATATTATACAGCATGGTGTACGGATTATACTGTATATTATACAGCATGGTGTACGGATTATACTGTATATTATACAGCATGGTGCAGGGATTATACTGTATACTATACAGCATGGTGTATGGATTATACTGTATACTATACAGCATGGTGTACGGATTATACTGTATATTATACAGCATGGTGTATGGATTATACTGTATACTATACAGCATGGTGTATGGATTATACTGTATATTATACAGCATGATGTACGGATTATACTGTGTATTATACAGCATGGTGTACGGATTATACTGCATATTATACAGCATGGTGTACGGATTATACTATATATTATACAGCATGGTGTACGGATTATACTATATATTATACAGCATGATGCGCGGATTATACTGTATATTATACAGCATGGTGTACGGATTATACTGTGTATTATACAGCATGGTGTATGGATTATACTGTGTATTATACAGCATGGTGTATGGATTATACTGTGTATTATACAGCATGGTGTACGGATTATACTGTTTATTATACAGCATGGTGTATGGATTATACTGTATATTATACAGCATGGTGTATGGATTATACTGTATATTATAAAGCATGGTGTACGGATTATACTGTGTATTATACAGCATTGTTTATGGATTATACTGTATTGTAAGGGAATGGTGTAGGGGTTATACTGTATGTCTTTGATGTGACAATTATTTTAGGTTTTCATATCGCCCACCTTTGATGGCGCTGTGCCCAGCCCTGAGCCGACCCCGCTCAGCAGCTGCCAAGTCTTAGAGGGAACACTGGTGACGGCTAACCTTCGGCTCTCCAGCTTTGGTAAGACTACAACTCCCAAGATGTACACTTCCTTGGCTGTTCTCACAACTCCATAGAAATGAATGGAGCATGCTGGGAGTCGTAGTTTCGCCACAGCTGGAATGCCAGAGGTTAGCCATCAGTGTCCTAGGTAATGACCATGGTGATTTGGGTGTGTTATTGATCCCTGACTTATGTGAGCATACGAAATGTAATAGTTTTATAAAACATCATTTTGAAGCTACATATAAATGTATTGTATTCAGGAACAGGTAGAAAATACATGGTGTTTAATCAAACTAAGCTCATTTTACTGTCAAAATAACCCATCAAAAATACACTCACATGCCGTACTAAATAAAAACGCAAGACTAATGCAGGCTAAATGGTGGATGCAAATTACCATTATGAGCAGGAAAACTACGGTTGATTACCCTGTCAGATCTTTACATTTTAATGAAAGGCTGCTTGTACAAATAATTTCATCAACTTAAAGTTAACAAGTTAGCGAAGTTAATTGCAGGGACATTTGAGATGTCATGTTTTCTATGCACCGGCACTGTTTAGAAACACTGGGAATAGAAATAAGACGTACAACTAGCTTTTCACTTTTTGCAATTTGTGTTACAATTATTAACTAAAAATGTTACATAGTAACATAGTAACATAGTTTATAAGGCCGAAAAAAGACATCTGTCCATCCAGTTCGGCCTGTTTTCCTATAAGTTGATCCAGAGGAAGGCAAAAAAACCCTGTTAGGTAGAAGCCAGTTTTCCCCACTTTAGGGAAAAAAATTCCTTCCCGACTCCAATCAGGCAATCAGAATAACTCCCTGGATCAACGACCCCTCTCTAGTAACTATAACCTGTAATATTATTACCCTCCAAAAATACATCCAGGCCTCTCTTGAACTCTTTTAGTGAACTTACCATCACCACCTCCTCAGGCAGAGAGTTCCATAGTCTCACTGCTCTTACTGTAAAGCTCTTCTATGTTTGTGTACAAACCTTCTTTCTTCCAGACGCAGAGGATGTCCCCTCGTCACAGTCACAGTCCTGGGGATAAATAGATCGTGGGAGAGATCTCTGTTCTGACCTCTGATATATTTATACATAGTTATTAGATCTCCCCTCAGTCGTCTTTTTTCTAAAGTGAATAAGCCTAATTTTGACAGCCATTCTTTTCATTTTAGGGTTCTCCCATTACATTATCATAATGGATCCATCTGGTTCCCGTTATGCAAGATGGAAAACACAGGACTTTTTTTTCTGTTCTGGATAACGGGAACCAGACAGATCCGTTATGATTCTCATAGACTTCTATTATGACAGATCAAAACGGAATACCTCTAAAGGGTTCCATTTTGACTTCCGTCTTATGGATTCCGTTATTTTCCGTTATAACCATGTTATAACGGAAAACACAAACGGAAACCATAACGCTGATGTGAACTCACCCTTATTTGAATATTTTTCCCAGCAACTCAGAGGAGCAATGTCTGGCCTAAAATACTCTGCACACATACTATGCATACGAGAAACCCATGGTAGCATACTAGGTTCTCTCTTAAAATTTTAAAAGGTTCGCTTATCTGCGTATGGAAACGGCAATGCTCCAAATAATAGACAAAGAGGTCTCTCCCAGAGAAAAAGAACTATCTCACTTGTGCCACCTTTTGCAAGTGACTCCCTATTAGTCACAGTCTGACTTTTTTTTTAACAAGTCTTGGAATATCACAAGGGAAAATTGAAACCTCCTTGCATATTACCACTAACATAAAATGCAGACACACCGCGTCATAATCTTATCCTCCAGTAGCCCATATGAGACCATAGGTTTCTGTCATCATTTACACCAGAAAACTGATGTAAATGATGATACAGGAGTTAACATACATGCTTTACGAGATGTGTTATCTAAACTAAAAGCGTTAAGCAAACACCTTCAATTGCTTTTCATTGGTTTTTGTTTCAAGATAACACGATGAGTTAAGAAATTTGAGTTAAGAGTTTGTGTTAACTCTGCTTCATCTGTAAATGAGCCAGGGGCAATGGCCCTGTCCACAACCATCCCCTGCCGTGCCCCGTTTTCTCATAGTGCAGAGGCACAATGTTTATTAAAAAGTCAGAAATTGATGGTTTGCAACCTTTGTTATGCCAGTTTCTGGTGTAGAGAGTAGTAGTAAATGACCCCCTATACACAGGGGCGTTGCCATAGGGGAAGCAGGGGAAGCGACTGCTTTGGGGCCCAGACCCACAAGGGGCCCCCCTAAGCAGGAAGACTAAAAGATTTTATTGTCAGGGGCCCTTCAACAGTATTAAACAATGACATTATATACAGTGACACTGTAAGAGTTTGAGTTAAATCTTGATTAGCCACAGGAGTGGGGGTTGCACGTGAGTTGGGGGTTGCAAAGAAGTTGCTGGGGGCCCGTTCAAAAATTTGCTGTGGGGCCCAGTCAGTTGTAGTTACGCCACTGCCTATACATGAAGGAAGCCTTAAAGCGTAACCGCCATGTTTTCATAAAAAAAAAAATCAGTTTTAACATATGTTACTTCTGGTGAAGCATTATGCATAAAGCATTCTTTACTTTCTTCACATACCACTGTTTTCCTTGAGTTTTTCCCTTAGTTATGGCTGTTTTAACCTGTACAATATGAGAATCTTTTCAGGATGGCTCCTCTGCCAGTTTTCTGAGGCCAAAACTTCCTTCCCTAACTTCTCATACACACTTGCTGTAGCCAGCAGTTTCCTGCCAGCCAATCAGATTGGATTACTGAGACACGCCTCCTCACTCTGAAACCTAATGTAGGCATGCAGTGTTAAAGACCGCCCCTCTGTGTTTCTGTCTTCTTAGATGAGCCATAGCAACAGTCTTTTAAAGGACCAGTGGAGGGGGCGTGACTTGGCAGCCAAGGCTGATGGCTGCTTGAGAGAAGAGCTCCAGCACCCATCGAATTTAAATCGACTCACAGTCTCCATAGAGTGATTCTACAGCTGTATAAACTCACTCCTCTCCGCATGATGACCAGGGGGAAAAGGATTCGGCAGCAACAGGGTACACTGGACTTTTATTTCGATCGAGAAATAACGAGAGAGGAATCGGGGCCTTCGTCCCCAGACTCCCAACCCAAATCCCGTGGCTCAGTTTCCCCGCCAAACAACTCACCTCCCAAGATGACTGCTCCGACAGAGTCCCTATCGGAAGCCCGAAGCATGGAGCCTCCTTCATCCCCGCCACTCACTGCGGGTAAGCAGCAGCGGCTTTCCAAATCAGACAAACACCGCTCGGAAGAGCTGGGCTCCAGCCCTATAACGCACTCTCCCACGTGGCAGGTGCCATCTTTATCCTCCACAAGCAGCCCGGAGAAGCAGAGGCCGCGTCTTCAAGAACCTTCGACATCTCCCTAGATGGTAAGTGAACAGCCTACCCTTTCAGAACCCTTTCACCCGATTCCTAACCTGGATCAATTCCAGACCTCTAATCAACCAGAATCTGGAACTTTGCTAAAAGAAATGCTCTTAGAAGTCAGCAAATCCCTTCATGCTGATATGCAATCTCTAATATGTCGCTCACAATGACCTCTCAGAGGATGTAGAAAAGATCAAAGCCAAACTTGATGACTTGGAGGACAGATCCCGCAGGAATAATATTAAATTCCGGGGCATTCCTGAGAATGTCCCTAATGTGGAACTTAAACAATATCTCTGTTGGCTTTTTCAGGCCCTCTGCCATCCCTCACAGCTCAAGATATGGTTATCGACAGGGCGAACAGAGTGCCTAGACCGAGTCACCTTCCTGCCACGGTCCCCATGGATGTCTTGGCCAGGATCCACTTTTTTCATATAAAAGAGAAAGTGGTGGAAGCCTCCGGGCAGATGGGAACCCTCCCAGCTCCATATAAACCTATTAAGTTATTTGCCGACCTCTCTGCTTTTACTTTGAAGCAACGCCGTCAACTAGCGCCAATTAGTTTGGCTTTAAGAGATCATAAAATAGCTTACAGATGGGGGTTTCCAGTTAAATTATTGATCAACAAAGATGGCACCCTACATGCCGTCAGCTCTGTGGAATCAGACAAAGCCCTTCGGTCTTTCTGCAATATCAACATCGCTGAATATCTACAGGAAAAGACCCCTGACCCTCAACATGTATCTCAAGAATGGCACCTGGTAGAATCCAGGAGAGGTACCAAGCATTGAGACTGTACAACCCTTCTAAATGGGTGTTAAAACTGAGGCTCTCAGTAGTTTTGAAGTTATGTTATGTGCCTTGGTAACATGATAATGACTTTACCCAAGTTTTGGCAGCAGCCACTTGTGCTGCATAGGATCCACTGTTTATGTTGGTTCTGTATGATTTTTCTTTATGTAATTTTTATCTTTCAGTGTTTTACTATCACTCGATCTCAAATGATTGGACATTCCCTGATCCGCCGTGATGACGGTCTCCTTCAAAGTGGGACACCAAACTCTCTATTTGACACCTTGAAACACGACAGGTTAAGCTTCTATTGTTTTATCCATGGTTCTTAAGATTGTTTCTCTGAATGTTAGAGGTCTTAACAGTCCCCCGAAGAGATCTTTCCTGTGGAGAGAAGCTCTAGACCTCAAATGTGATATTTTGTGTGCTCAAGAATCACACTTACTGGCAAAGCATGGGCAAGGAATTCATCATCCCAAATTTCCAGTAATTGTACAATCACACTTTGTCAAAAAACAAAGAGGGGTGATTTTGGCTTTTAGAGGCACAATTGCCTTTACTCCTATTAAGAGCATCATTGACGAAGCAGGCAGATTCATTACCCATGTTTGCTCCATCAATAATGTCCTTTATACAACTGTAGCATTATATGCACCCCAACACCCATCAGCTCTCCCATCAGCATTTTCTGAACAAACTCTCCAAAAAAGCACATAAGATTAAACAGGATCATCTTCCATTTTGCGGAGACTTTAATTTTCCCCCTGATCCTTTGATGTCACACCCAACCTATAGAGCAGAGCTCGAAACAGCATTACGAGAATGTTTCCAACATAATGTAGGATCAGTATCTTGCCCCATAAAGCTTTGGTCAGCCCATAAAGCGATTATTAGAGGAGTATTTATTAAATTGGGACATACAGCTAAGAAAACTAGAGACAAGAAGATTTCAGAATTATTGATCTCTATTAAAGACTTAGACAATAAAAACAAATCCACTCCCTTATTTTCTGATCAATTAAAGGCTCTCCGGCTCCAACTTAAAGACTGCCTACTTTACGGATATGAACAAAATTTGCAAAAAACTAAAGCTAGGTACTATTCTCAAAACAACAAGATGGGAAGGTTGCTAGCGCAAAGAACTAAAACACAAAGGACTAAATCTAGGCTTCTCTATATTCAATCACCCACTGACTCTAAAATTTTAGACCCCCAAGGTATTGCAAATAGTTTTATGGAATATTATTCCTCTCTGTACAACTTACGTCCATCTTCTGACTCTCCCCTTAGTTCTCCAGAAGACATCAACACCTTTTTAAAGTCTCTCCACCTTCCGACTGTATCTGATGCACAGTTAGAATCACTGTGTGCCCCTCTTACAACAGCAGAACTCCAATAAATTATAAGTTCTCTTCCCTTGCAGAAAGCACCAGGCCCAGATGGTCTATCAAATTGTTATTATAAGACATTCCATGGACTACTTCTTCCTCATTTGCATGCAGCTTTGCAGACGGGTTTCTCCAATGGCTATGTCCCATCTGAGATGCTTTCTGCAGTTATAGTAACTATCTCAAAACCAGGAAAACCACCAGATACCCCACAGAATTTTAGGTCCATTTCTTTGCTAAACACAGACCTCAACATTTATGCTAAAGCTCTCGCCACTCGATTAGCCCCTATTCTGCCCACATTAATAGATTGTGATCAATCTGGTTTTATAAAAGGCAGACAAATCATAGTCAACACTAGGAGAGTGATGAATATAGCTGACCATGTTGAAAGATCAGTTTTGGAGGCGCTGCTGGTGACCCTAGATGCAGAGAAGGTGTTCGACCGCATTAATTGGTCTTTCGCCTTCTCTATGTCCAAAATCACCAACGGTACCAGGCAGGGGTGTCCTCTTTCTCCTCTCATATTTATTTTGTCCATTGAACCCCTATTCATCTCTCTGACCAAGTTCAAGGCATCGATATTGGTAGAAGGTTGCACAAACTCTCATTGTATGCAGATGATATTATACTAATCCTCAGTTCCCCTGACACCTCCTTACCTGCTGTAATGCAAATAATTCGCCAATATTGGAAATTCTCCTTTTACAAAGTTAACAAGAAGAAGTCTCAGGCCCTTCCTATGAACATTAAACCCTCTTCTTTACTAACCTTACAATCCAAATTTAAACTAGATTGGCAAGATGAGTGTCTTCAATATCTAGGCACCAAAGTCACCAATAAGTTCAAATCTCAGTATAAACTTAATTATCTCCCTCTGCTGGAAAGGGTGGGGAAAGACTTAATCCAATATAACAAACAGGAAATACCTTGGGTAGTCCGCATCGCGACCTTCCAGATGTTGACTCTTCCAAAGATCTTATATACGATGAAGACAGTCCCTATTTCCCTCCCATCCTCCTTCTTTGAACGTATTAATAAGTTACTCCAAGCATTCATTTGGTCTCCTAGACGCCAGCAGTCTGCTCAACAAATTTAGGAGAGCTGGGGGGCTGGGACTCCCCAAGATCTATGATTACTATCCTGCTACCCATGTAAGCTTCCTGAGAGAGTGGTGGAAAGGAGACTTACAACACCATTGGATTCACATCGAAACAGCTATGTCACCTGGCCATAATCTCAAAGCTTTACTAATTGCCACCTTAGATCCAGCACTCCCTCTTGGAACTCTCCCCAGCTTCCCTTCTGTCTCCATTTCAATCTGGAAGATATTCCATTCTAAAGCCCCCAAAGAGAAGTATTCGATCTGCGCATCGGCCCCATTAGAAGTATTGACCTTTTTTATTATTCCTTACTTAGATTTAAAGTCTTGGGTATCCAAAGGTCTCTACTCCCCATCGCTCCTTTTCGACAATTCTCAATTAAAACAATTCTCCACCTTAAATGAACAATACTCCATCCCCCATAAAGACTTTTATATCTATCTGAGAATTTGCCATCCCATTCAAGATAAGGACCCTACCACAATCTTCGCATATAAAGAGGTTTTTACCCTTTGGAATACCAAAGGCCCCTCATCGAGTAGCCTAAGACCTACTTATGCTATTTTGGGTTATATACCACAATTTGTGAAATCAACCCCATTTCTCGCATGGGAAAAAGAAAATAGGAAAAGGTTCTCTGATTCCAGTTGGTCCTCCCCCTGTACCTTTATCTCTAAAACATTTACTTGTGTTTCTCACTGAGGCTGCAATCAAAACTATGCTTAAATGGTATCTCACTCCTGAAAGATTGAGCGGTATCTATACTGGTACTTCTCACCTCTGCTGGAGAGGGTGTGGTAGCAGGGGATCCCTCTTCATATCCTTTGGTCTTGCCCCATTACCCAAAATATATGGAAAAAGGAGCTTTGGTCTCCTAGAGTCTGTTATAGGAATAAAAATAGCCTTCTCTCAGGAGTTGGCATTATTATTTTATAATATCATGGACCAACTGGTCCAATTTCGTATTGTAGTAGCTCACATTCTATTGTCCACTAAATTGGTCATTACGAGATATTGGAAATCCCCGACTACCTCCCCGGTACAGGAGATTATAGACTTGGTGAACACCTCTTGTGCATATGAGAAAATGCTAGCCTATACGAATCATACTTACCCTAAATTTGAGTACACTTGGAGGGTTTGGTTGTCCTCTTCTTTAGCTGTGATTTAAAATAAATAGAATGTTCTGCTTAATCTTCTCTGCTAAGAGCGAGTACCTATGTCGGCCAGCCAACCCATGTCGATAGCAGGGGTTGGCTGGCCTGATCAGGTGACCCTGGAATATACTAGTGACTGGCCGCGGTGCCCGGCTCAGATGCTGTCTGGATGTCGTTAGGGATAGAGCTGCTGCATTTCAGGGAGAGTGTTAGGGCCTGCATTTAGTTCTTTGTTATGCAGGAGTGATCTCACAAAAACCCAACAACCCTTCTAAGGGCTACAAGAAATTTTTTTTTTGTCTCCTGGCTTGGCTGGCTGGCTGGCACTAGTAGTGCAGCTATCGCCATATATAACCCTTTTTTTTTTTTAATTGTTATATCTCAGTGATACAAATCCATTTCATACAGCAGTGTGGAACCATTCTGTGTGTCACAGTTCAGCTGTCCACTCACTACAATCCGTATTTTCTGTCCAGGTGACACATTCTGTACGTCACATAATTAAACAAGGTGTTTTGCTCTCACTCATACAGCTAGATCACAAAAATCTCTGTGCGACATTTGTCTGGGTTGCAGTCAAAATAGCCACTGTCAGCAGGGGCTGAGTTAGGTCTCTGATAGTTTCTGCACGTCACATTAAAAAAAAAAAAAACGAAAAAAAAAATATTAAAAAAAAATTAGTTTTTTTGTTGTTTTAGCTCAGTGATACAAATCCATTTCACACAGCTGCGTGGAACCATTCTGTGTGTCACAGTTCAGCTGTCCACTCACTACAATCCGTATTTTCTGTCCAGGTGACACATTCTGTACGTCACATAATTAAACAAGGTCTTTTGCTCTCACTCATACAGCTAGATCACAAAAATCTCTGTGCGATATTTGTCTGGGTTGCAACTAAGCAGACCAAGTCTGCCTAATCTAATTTTCCATGTAATTGCTCCATACTGCACGGTACGTAATAACATAAGTAATTTTGATCTAACTTATCCACCTATATATTTACTTGTTCAGACTGAACAAGTTTGTGGGTTTCAGTACAGCAGGCCAATTTATTTTATTTTTTTTATATAATACACTTATATACAGAAAATGTTGAACCCCAGGGCTAAGGGTCGAGGACGAGGGAGTGGGCGTGGGCATTCAATTACTGCAGGGGGCAGAGGCTGTGGTCCTGGGCAGGGTGAGACAGTACCTGCTGATGAGGGAGCAAGGGAACGCCGCAGAGCTACACTCTCTAGCTTCATGTCTCAACTTACAGGGACACGTGGTAGAGGACTGTTGAAACCACAACAGTGCGAACAGCTGATGTCGTGGATTGCGGACAATGCTTCAAGTAATTTGTCCACCAGTCAGTCTTCCACGCATTCCACCCACGTTACCCAAGGGAGCACTCCTCTGGCTCCTCCACCTCAACCTCCTTCCCCCCCCAGTCTGCCCCCTCCCAGGAAAATTTGGAATGCGATCCGGCATACTCTCAGGAACTGTTTTCTGGACCCTTCCCAGAGTCACAAACCACTTCTCAGGTTGCTGCTGACCTCGTTCCCGATGCTCAAGTTTTCCAACTGTCGCAGTCTGTGGGTGATGATGATGACAATGTTGAGTTAGTGGAAGAAGTTTGTAAAGAGGTGTCGGACGATGAGGAGACACGGTTGTCAGACAGTGGTGAAGTTGTTGTCAGGGCAGGAAGTCCGAGGGGGGAGCAGACTGAGGAATCGGAGGATGACGAGGTGACTGACCCAAGCTGGGTTGATAAGCCGAGTGAAGACAGTGCTTCTGAGGCGGAGGCGAGTGCTGCACCAGAACAGGTTGGAAGAGGCAGTGGTGTGGCCAGAGGGAGAAGAAGGGCCAGAGCTGGTGCATCAGCAGCAACTGTTTCACGTAGTGGTGCTCCCGTGGCGAGGCCTAGATGTTCGCAAGTCTGGAGGTTCTTTAAAGAAAGTGAGGATGACCGACGGACTGTGGTGTGCAACCTGTGCCACACCAGGATCAGCAGGGGTGCCACCACTACTAGCCTAACCACCACCAGCATGCGCAGGCATATGAGTGCTAAACACCCCACTCAATGGAACCAAGGCCGTTCACCACCTCCTGCGGGTCACACCACTGCTCCTTCCCCTGTGTCACTCGCTGCCTCTGCTAGTCAACCCCCTGCCCAGGACCCCGACACGAGCGCCTCCCACCGGAAAACCACACCTTCGCCACCACGATCCTCCACAGTGTCCACCAATGTGTCCCAGCGCAGCGTTCAGCTGTCTTTACAGCAGACGCTGGAGCGCAAGAGGAAATACAGTTCCACCCACCCACATGCCCAAGCCCTCAACGTCCACATCTCCAAATTGCTGAGCCTGGAGATGCTGCCCTATAGGCTGGTAGAGACCGAGGCCTTTCGCAATCTCATGGCGGTGGCTGCCCCTCGGTATTCGGTCCCCAGCCGCCACTATTTTTCCCGATGTGCCATCCCAACCCTACACCAGCACGTGTCACAGAACATCATCCGTGCCCTGACCAACGCTGTTTCTGAGAAGGTCCACCTAACCACGGACACGTGGACAAGTGCTGCCGGGCAGGGACACTATATCTCACTGACGGCACATTGGGTTAACTTGGTGGAGGCTGGGACCGAGACTGACCCTGGGGCCGCTCATGTACTGCCCACACCGAGGATTGCGGGGCCTACCTCGGTCATGGTCTCCCAGACGTACTATGCCTCCTCCTCCGACCCCTCCTCCTCCTCCTCCTCCTCCTTCAGCAGTGCCATGGGTAAGCGCCAGCAGGTGGTGCTCAAACTGCTGAGCTTAGGTGACAAAAGGCACACCGCCCAAGAGCTGTTACAGGGCAGCAAGGCGCAGACTGAAGTGTGGCTGGCACCGCTGAACCTCAAGCCAGGCATGGTTGTGTGTGACAACGGGCGTAACCTGGTGGCGGCTATGCTACTCGGCAGACTGACACATGTGCCATGCCTGGCCCACGTGTTCAATCTAATAGTTCAGCGGTTCCTCAAGACATACCACAATCTGTCTGATTTGCTCACCAAGGTGCGCCGCATCTGTGCGCATTTCCGCAAGTCGACCACAGATGCTGCCACTCTCAGGGCAGCGCAGCGCCGCCTACAATTGCCCACTCACCAACTGTTGTGCGACGTGCCCATGAGATGGAATTCAACATTAAACATGTTATCCAGAGTTTACCAGCAGCGCAAAGCGTTTGTAGACTGCCAGATGTCAACTTCCACCAGAACTGGTAGTCAGGTCAGTCAGATTCCTCAAGTCTACAATGAGGAGTGGACGTGGATGTCTGATATCTGCCAGGTGTTGAGCAACTTTGAGGAGTCAACACAGATGGTCAGCGGCGATGCCGCCATTATCAGCCTCACCATTCCGCTGCTTTGCCTGTTGAAAAACTCACTGCTCAGCATCAAGTCGGATGCTTTGCGCTTGTCACAAGAGACAGTGGAGGAAGATACGTCGCTTGATAGCCAGAGCACCCTCCGGTCTGTTTCTCAGCGCGTATTGGAGGAGGGGGATGAGGATGAGGAGGAAGAGGAGGAGAATGTCTGCGAGACAGAAGAGGGTACTAGTGCTCAGTCCTTCTTAACTCTTGAGCGTGTATGGGCTGAAGAGGAGGACTTGGAGGAGGAGGAGGAAATGGAGAGTCAGGCCAGTGAGGAGAGGGAATTCTTGCGTGTTGGGACTCTGGCGCACATGGCAGACTTCATGTTAGGCTGCCTATCCCGTGACCCTCATGTTAGAAGCATTTTTTCAAACACCGATTACTGGGTGTTCACTCTCCTGGACCCACGGTACAAGCAGAACCTTTCCACTCTCATCCCTGCAGAGGAAAGGAGTATGAGAGTGAATAAATATCAACAGGCCCTGGTGCACAAGCTGAAACAATCCTTCCCATCTGACGCCGCTAGCGGCAGAGGGCATGGTTCTGTGGGCCAAGTAGCGGGGGAGAGGAGGCGAGCAGGCATCTTGTCCAGCATTGGCAGGGGAACGCTCTCCAAGGCCTTTGCCAGTTTTATGTCACCCCAGCAAGACACTGTCACCTGTCCCCAGTCTAGGCAGAGTAGGGGGGAGCTGTACAGAAAGATGGTGAGGGAGTACCTAGCTTACCATACCAACGTCCATAGCGATCACTCTGCTCCATACAACTACAGGGGTTTCAAAGCTGGACACGTGGCCTGAACTGGCTCTGTACGCCCTGGATTTCACCGGAATTCAAATCTCCTCCGGGGGAAAGCAGCTAAAGATTTACATTACTTATGTATCCGATTCCTCTTCTCTACTCCTCCTACTCCTCCTCCTCCTTGTCGTCTTTGCCTAACGCTGACCAAAAAAACACAATTTTTTAGAGGTCCAACTGGCACTCTTTTACCACAATTTTTCAGGAGGGCCCCCTACAGGCCCTCTCTCCAAACAATTTTTCCGGAGGTCCACCTACAGGCCCTCTCTCCAAACAATTTTTCCGGAGGTCCACCTACGGGCCCTCTCTCTAAATAATTTTTCTGGAGGTCCACCTACAGGCCCTCTCTCCAAACAATTTTTCCGGAGGTCCACCTACAGGCCCTCTCTCCAAACAATTTTTCCGGAGGTCCACCTACAGGCCCTCTCTCTAAATAATTTTTCTGGAGGTCCACCTACAGGCCCTCTCTCCAAACAATTTTTCCAGAGGTCCACCTACAGGCCCTCTCTCCAAACAATTTTTCCGGAGGTCCACCTACAGGCCCTCTCTCTAAATAATTTTTCTGGAGGTCCACCTACAGGCCCTCTCTCCAAACAATTTTTCTGGAGGTCCACCTACAGGCCCTCTCTCCAAACAATTTTTCCAGAGGTCCACCTACAGGCCCTCTCTCCAAACAATTTTTCCAGAGGTCCACCTAGAGGCCCTCTCTCCAAACAATTTTTCCGGAGGTCCACCTACAGGCCCTCTCTCTAAATAATTTTTCTGGAGGTCCACCTACAGGCCCTCTCTCCAAACAATTTTTCCGGAGGTCCACCTACAGGCCCTCTCTCCAAACAATTTTTCTGGAGGTCCACCTACAGGCCCTCTCTCCAAACAATTTTTCCAGAGGTCCACCTACAGGCCCTCTCTCCAAACAATTTTTCCGGAGGTCCACCTACAGGCCCTCTCTCCAAACAATTTTTCCGGAGGTCCACCTACAGGCCCTCTCTCTAAATAATTTTTCTGGAGGTCCACCTACAGGCCCTCTCTCCAAACAATTTTTCCGGAGGTCCACCTACAGGCCCTCTCTCCAAACAATTTTTCCAGAGGTCCACCTACAGGCCCTCTCTCTAAATAATTTTTCCGGAGGTCCACCTACAGGCCCTCTCTCCAAACAATTTTTCCGGAGGTCCACCTACAGGCCCTCTCTCCAAACAATTTTTCCGGAGGTCCACATACAGCGGATAGGTGCCATATACGGTATTAAACTGAGAAGAATACATAGAACACATACCACACTTGATCGAGCTCATAGTTTACAACTGTACCGGTTGATGCTAAATTTTTAAGTTGGGGTCCTGCGTCATCATTCGAACTCCATCCGGTTGTTGTCACCACCACACACGCTAGCCAAGGGAGCACTCCTCTGGCTCTTCCAGCTCAAACTCCTTCCCCCCAGCCTGCCCCCCACCTACAGGCCCTCTCTCCAAACAATTTACATCTTTTTCCTCTCTTTCTCCAAACTATTTCTCCGGATAGGTGCCATATACGGTATTAAACTGAGTAGTATACATAGAACACATACCACAGCTCATAGTTAACAACTGTACCGGTTGATGCTAAATTTTTAAGTTGGGGTCCTGTGTCGTCAATCGAACTCCATCCAGCTGTTGTCACCACCACACACGCTTGCCAAGGGGGCACTGCCCCCCACCTACCCTGTCCCCTCTCTCCAAACAATTTACCCAGGTAGGGGACATATTAGATATTGGACAGATTTTTTTTTGGTTCTTCTTTTAATTGCCTCCTGCGATAGATGGGAATCGAACCCAGGTCAACTGCTTGGGAAGCAGCTATGCTCACCACTTTACCACCAACAGCCACAGCAACTGATAAGAACTTGATGTAAGCCAACATTTCGACAATCGATAACCTGAAACGGGTCCGCCGTCGAGCCCGGCGTTCGGCCACCCTGAACATTTCACATACTCTGACCGAGTCTGACCCTGGGGCCGCTCATGTACTGCCCACTTGGAGGATGCTTCACCTCCTGCTACCTCAGTCTAACTCGGTCACTCTGTTGTCACCGCCATGCTGCGTCTGGCTAAATTTTTGGGTGGCTCACCTGCTACCTCATGTAACTTGGTCACTTGTTGGTGTCACCGCCATGCTGTGTCAGGCTTATGCCTGCATCGTGTGGCTGGGGATAGGAGAGCAGTGCCAGCATGGGCATGGGTGATGGACCTTCGTTGCACCTAGTTGGGTGCTTCCCTATATATTCCCACCGTGCCAGCCATGGGTTGTACATTAACTAATAACAATTTTACATTAGGGAGTGTCTCCCCGTCTGCCATCGTGTTCGGTCAGGCTGTCAGTAGGTACACCACCTCTGTTGTCCGCAGAAGCGGCCACTATGAGGAAGGCCACGGCGAGAACATCCCCTTTTCAATTGAGAGCAAGTGTAGAATTGTAGGAGGATGACACTTTTCTTCCGCAGTGGATTCACCTTACCCTTTATCATTGCCAGACAACAGTTAGTGAAAAAGTAATTTGCAATGATGAAGAAAATGTAACGGTGCAGTGGACCGTCTGTGACGCAAAACCTATATATTCCCACCATGCCAGCCATGGGTTGTACATTAACTAATAACGGGGAAAAAAATATTTTACAGGAGGGTCAACCGCAGACACTCCAAAACAATTTTACATGAGGGAGTGTCTCCCCGTCTGCCATCACGTTCGGTCAGGCTGTCAGTAGGTACACCACCTCTGTCGTCCGCAGAAGTGGCCACTATGAGGAAGTCCATGGCGAGAACATCCCCTTTTCAATTGAGAGCAAGTGTAGAATTGTAGGAGGATGACACTTTTCTTCCGCAGTGGATTCACCTTACCCTTTATCATTGCCAGACAACAGTTAGTGAAAAAGTAATTGGCAATGATGAAGAAAATGTAATGGTGCAGTGGACCGTCTGTGACGCAAAACCTATATATTCCTACCATGCCAGCCATGGGTTGTACATTAACTAATAACAGGGAAAACAAATAAAATATTTTACAGAAGGGTCAACTACAGACACTCCTAAACAATTTTTAAGAGGGTCAACTTCGGACACTCCAAAACAAATTTTTTTGGAGGCTCGCCTACAGACATTTGACTGCTACCTCAATCTAACTTGGTCACTTGTTGGTGTCACTACGCTGTCACCATGATGTGTCAGGCTTATGCCTGCGTCGTGGGGAGGGGGATAGCACAGCAGTGCCAGCATGAGCAGTGGTGTCACCTGCAGGCGGTGATGGACCTTCGTTGCACCTAGTTGGGTGCTTCCCTAACATGTGATGGGTATTTGCCTCGCCTTTCTTGGTCTGGGTGAGCACAATTGCCATGAGGGTAACCACCAGGCTGTTGCCTGAGAATTTGGGGTAATGGTGGGATTAGGCAGCCTCAGAGGCATCCATGCATGCTGCCCCTGCTGTTTCCTGTCCATTTCCGTGGTGTTTCCATCATTTTCTGTAGTTTCCAGGTTTTCACCCAGCCTTCCCTAGGCAGAGCCTTGGTCCCCTGCAAAAATGCTCGAGTCTCCCATTGACTTCAATGGGGTTCGTTATTCGAAACGAGCACCCGAGCATCGGGAAAAGTTCGACTCGAATAACGAGCACCCGAGCATTTTAGTGCTCGCTCATCTCTAATGGTGACTCAAAAAGTATCTGCACTGTATCATTTACTTTATTCAACTTTCAAAAATGACAAATATATCATTTTTCCACATACACTTTTTTCAATACACTTTGCCCATGTGTCAGCCAGCTTTTGTATCCCCTCATTTCAAAAATGAAAATTCACCGCTGTCTTCACCTCTTCATCAGAAGTGAATCTTTGTCCTCATACGGCTTCTTTGCGGGGACCAAGCAGGCTTTAGTCTGAGGAGACAATATCAGTTCACATGCAAGCTCAATTTTGTCTACTTTTGTGGATATGAACGGAGGTTTGGCTCCTTCTTCATGGCTACTTGTTTGACCTTTCTTGAACTTCTCCATTCATACACACTTCTTTTTGACAAGACACTTTCTACATACTGTGCACAAAATCTTCGATAAATATTGGCAACAGATACACTCTGAGACCACAAAAAAGGAATCAACATAAGTTCTTTTGTGCAGATCACAAGTGGAGCAGCCATTGTTTCTGGCACTGCAGTCGCAAATGAATTGATGTAACATGTTCAAACCTGCAATGCAGTGACTGGGGAGATTATGTTGAACTATTATGTATTTGTCTTTTCTGAAAGTTGATTCAAATAAATGATACAGCCAGAGTGTGGCTAATTTTTGACTCACCCTCATACATTATCCAACAGTAAACACATGGAACTAAAGGTAATTTATATATGCAATACTCTATCAGAACCACATTTCTTTCTTTTTTAAAGCATTTTACTAGCTTTATGTTGCTGGCTGGCATTGAGAGGTACTACTAAGCTTGCTTATATCCAGCATACTCAAATCCTTTTATAGAAACTGCTACAAAATATATACAGTTTTAATTTACACTATTTCTTAAATATTGCATCTTTTTCTATAGTTCTATAGCTTTTTTAGCTCTGCAAAATGTATTCCACATATTAAGGTTACCATTTACATCTCAGTTCAATAACATCACATTTTAACCATTATTGTCTATGCTTTTAAAATAGAAATGAGAACATCTTTCTCCTTTTATCTTGTCAGCGAGTGCAATTAATTCAAGTCATTTAATATAAGTTTGTAAGTTGAAATGTAACTCAGTAAGTTCTTTAATTAATGTAAAATACTTTCATCTACATCACACAACGATTTAATGATGGCACTGTAGCTGTATGCTCAAGTACAGATTAAGGATTTATGGCAGTTTACTGTATGCTCACATAGAGAACAAAACATATATTTATAATAGGATGTATAAAAAAATTACCTTATAAGCATCTAAACGAAAATTTGTTGCTGATAACAGTTTCATCAAAGACAGGTGATTTTGTTCTTTGTTATTAATAATGGGTCCCATAATTCTGAGTTATATTTCACTTTTAGATCAGACAAAACATAAGAAAACAAAGGCCCAAGGCACCCTTTTTTTACAGGCACACACAGAACATAGGACAAACATACTAGGAGGGGTGGTCAGAAATGGAGTTCCAGGCTTTAACCCCTTCAACCCCGGGCCTGCCCAGGCCATTTTTTGAAAATCTGACATGTGTCACTTCATGTGGTAATAACTTTGGAACGCTTTTACTTATCCAGGCCATTCTGAGATTGTTTTCTTGTCACATATTGTGCTTCATGACAGTAGTAAATTTGTGGCAAAATATCTCATTTTTATTTATAAAAAAAATACCAAATTTAGCAAAATTTTTGAAAAATTTGCACATTTCCAATTTTCAATTTTTCTACTTTCAAAATACATAGTAATACCTTCAAAATAGTTATTATTTACATTCCCCATATGTCTACTTTCTGTTGGCATTATTTTATAAATGTCATTTTACTTTTTTCGAACGTTAGAAGGCATAGAAGTTTAGAAGCAATTTTTCAAATTTTCTACAAAATTCCCAAAACCATTTTTTTAAGCACCAATTCAGATATAAAGTGATTTTGAGGGGCATATGTAATGGAAACCACCCATAAATGACCCCATTTTAGAAACTACACCCCTCAAATTATAAAAAACTGATGTTACAAAGTTTGTTAACCCTTGAGGTGTTCCACAAGAATTAAAGGAAAATGGGGTGAAATTTCAAGGTGGTGAGATTATTCATGTTACTATTTTTTTCTTGCAACACAGCAAGGGTTAACAGCAAACTAAACCTCTACATTACTCTGATTCTGCAGTTTACAGAAATACCCCATATGTGGTGGTAAATATCTCTATAGGATTGTGGCAGTGGTCAGAAGGAAAGGAGCGCCATACGAATTTTGGGGGCAGATTTTGCTAGAATGGTTTTTAGGCACCATTTTGTAATTGAGAGAACCTGACATACCCCAACAGTGGAAACCCTCAAAGAGTGACCCCATTTTGGAAACTACACCCTTCAAACAATATATTAAGGGGGGTACTGACCACTTTAACCCCCTAAGCGTTTTACGGAATTTGGAAACACTTGGCTGTGAAAATGAAAAGTTTCATTTCTTCCAATAAAATGTTGCTTTAGCCTCAAATTTTTCACTTTGACAAGGGGTAACAGGAGAAAGGCACCCCATAAGTTGTTCCCCATTTTCTCCTGAATAAGGCAACACCCCATATGTGGTGGAAAACTGCTTTGGGGGCACATGGCAGGACTCAGAACAGAACGAGTGCCATATGGATTTTGCAGAACAGATTTTGATGGATTGGTTTGCAGTTTTTTTAACAATTTTTTTACAGCATTCACCTGAGGGGGCAAATTATGTGATATTTTTATAGAGCAGGTTGTTACAGACACAGCGATACCCAATATGTCTACCATTTTTATTTTTATTAAATTTTACACATTAGATTTATTTTTGAACAGAATAAAATCTTTTTTTTTTGTGTTGCTATTTTCTGAGAGCCATATTTTTTTTTAATTTTTTTGTGCGATTGTCTCAGGTAGGGTCTCATTTTTTGCAGGACAAGATGACGGCTTGATTGGTAGCATTTTGGGTTAAATACGCCTTTTTGATTGTCTCCTATTACACTTTTTGTGAGGGGGTTCATCTCATGTAATTTTTTTATAGAGCAGGTTGTTACGGACACGGCGATACCCAATATGCCTAACATTTTTATTTTTGGAAAGTTTTACACATTAGATTTATTTTTGAACAGAATAAAATCTTTTTTTTGTGTTGCCATTTTCTGAGAGCCATATTTTGTTAATTTTTCGGGAGATTGTTTCAGGTAGGGTATAATTTTTGCGGGACAAGATGACAGTTTGGTACCATTTTGGGTTAAATACGCCTTTTTGATTGCCTGCTATTACACTTTTTGTGAGGCAAAAGGGAAAAAAATGGCTGTTTTGGCATAGTTTAAAAAAATAAAAAAATTTTTTGCAGCATTCACCTGGGGGGCCATCTCATGTAATATTTTTATAGAGCATGTTGTTACTGATGTGGTGATACCCAATATGCCTAACATTTTTATTTTTGGAAAGTTTTACACATTAGATTTTTTTTAACAGAATAAAATCTTTTTTTGTATTGCCATTTTCTGAGAGCCATATTTTGTTAATTTTTCGGGAGATGGTTTCAGGTAGGGTATAATTTTTGCGGGACAAGATGACAGTTTGATTGGTACCATTTTGGGTTAAATACGCCTTTTTGATTGCCTGCTATTACACTTTTTGTGAGGCAAGAGGGAAAAAAATGGCTGTTTTGGCATAGTTTAAAAAAATAAAATTTTTTTTTGCAGCATTCACCTGGGGGGCCATCTCATGTAATATTTTTATAGAGCATGTTGTTACTGATGTGGTGATACCCAATATGCCTAACATTTTTATTTTTGGAAAGTTTTACACATTAGATTTTTTTTTTTTCGGGCGATTGTCTCAGCTAGGGTATCATTTTTGCGGGACAAGATGACGGTTTGATTGGTACCATTTTGGGTTAAGTACGCCTTTTTGATCACCTGCTATTACACTTTTTGTGAGGGGAGGTGACCAAAAAATGGCTGTTTTGGCACTGTTTTTTTTTTTACTGCGTTCACCTGGCGGGGTGGATGATGTTATATTTTTATAGAGCCGGGCGATACCTAATATGTATACTTTTCATTTTTCCCCTTTTTTTACAATTTTTTTAAACTTTATTTTGGGAAAAGTGTACTTTTTTTTTAACTTGAAACGTTTATTTTTTGTAAAACTTTATTTTTTTAACTTTTTAAAAAACTTTTTTTTCACTTTATTTAACTTTTGGGGTCTGATCCCCTTAACAATGCATTACAATACTGTTGTATTGTAACGCATTGGCTGTAAGTGTATTACTCAATGTAATACACTTACAGCCTGCTTTCTGTGCGATCCAGGGGGCTGGATCGCACAGGCAAGCAGGGATAGCAGCCATGATGCCTAAGGAAGGCATTGGGCTGCTATCCAAGCCATCGGGTCCCCGTCACAGCAGCGCGGGGACCCGATGGACTCCCTTTTTCCCGCCCGCATCGCATGTGCCGCGGTCAGCGCTGACCGCGGCACATCGAGAGTTAATACGCGATGCGGGCGTGCGCAGCACGGGTCCGGCTACTGGGCACAGCCGGTCCCGTGCAGCTAGTACGGCGCTGGATGGCAAGTCCCTTCCCGCAGCGCCGTACATGTACGGCGCTGGTCGGGAAGGGGTGGTGATGAGATCCAAGGTACCGGTATTTCATTGTACATCTTACTAGCGAATTACAGTACCAGGTTTTAGAACAAATACTGGAGTCCCAATGGGATGGTAGTTTTATTTTTAATAGATTCATAGGCTGCAGATACTACCCCTATATACAGTAGGCTTACTCATTAAATTGATATGTATTACTTCTGAAATATTTTTCTTATGAGGCCTGCTTTTGCTTTTTGTTTCAGACTTGATGACATGACAGGTTCTGAACGTTTGGATCTATTCACATTCTCCTTGATCTATATACATTTTTTTTATACTTAGCTTGATGCTTTTGGTCTTCTTTTTTCTGCTTAAGTACATCCTGGGCCATCTATACTTTAGGTGATATAATTTATTGATTAATATGTATCCTTTCGTCCTCCTTCTTTCTCTATTTTATTTTTCATTTATCTGTTCTATTTTAATTTGTATTTTATTATTTTTTTCCTTTTTTATTTTCATTCTTATTTTATTTTCTTCACTTTTTTCACTTTCAATTTTTCACATTCTATTTTTTTATATTTATTATTAGAGATGAGCGAGTAGTGAAATATTCGAAAGTTCGAAATTCGATTCGAATAGACCGCGAAATTCGACTATTCGACCGAATATCGAATCCCATTAAAGTCTATGGGAAAAAAATGCTCGCCACTTGGAAATCTCAATTCGACCACTTGGAGGTCACCAAGTCCACCCTGAAACCTCAGAAAAGGATGCCAACACTGCTGGAATGCAACTGGGACAGCAGGGGAAGCATGTCTGGGTGCATATAACGCGCCCAAGTCGCACTATTACGCCGCTATCACAGCCTCTCAACAATACACTCCAAAGACAATATAACCTCTCTGTAAAGTGAGACCATACAAGGAAACCTTCTTTCCTCTACATTGCCATGGACCCCAAGCCAAACTAGACAAAAAAGAAGATGAAATTCTGCACCCCTTAAAATCACGTTGCCTATGACAACCACAGATGGCATAGGCAAGGGGGAAAGCAAATAGACCCCACCCCTAATTGTCATTGTGTGTGTGTGAGATGTGGTCAGACATGTCTTCTTTAAATGTAAAAACAACTCAAACACATGCAGAAGCCTTAAAATGGCCAAATTGTTGGCGCTAGAGATGTCAGTGACCCGACCTGGCCCAGTGTCATGTCTAGCAGGTAAAGCAGTGGGGATGTTGAGGGATGCGTAGGACCGCAAAAGGCAGGAAGAGGCCGTGGGCTGGCCAGAGGCTCATGGAAAATTTTGTGGAGGCCCAAGAGGTGAGACGTCTTAAAAATTGTGTGGAGGCTAAAGAGGTGAGACCTCTTAAAAATTATGTGGAGGCCCAAGAGCTGAGACCTCTTAAAAATTATGTGGAGGCCCAAGAGGTGAGATCTCTTAAAAATTATGTGGAGGCCCAAGAGGTGAGACCTCTTAAACATTTTGTGGAGGCCCAAGAGGTGAGACCTCTTAAAAATTATGTGGAGGCCCAAGAGGTGAGACCCGTTAAAAATTGTGTGGAGGCTAAAGAGGTGAGACCTCTTAAAAATTGTTTGTAGGCCCAAGAGGTGAGACCTGTTAAAAATTATGTGGAGGCCCAAGAGGTGACACCTCTTAAACATTTTGTGGAGGCCCAAGAGGTGAGACCTCTTAAAAATTATGTGGAGGCCCAAGAGGTGAGACCTCTTAAAGATTTTGTGGAGGCCCAAGAGGTGAGACCTCTTAAAGATTTTGTGCAGGCCCAAGAGGTGAGACCTCTTAAAGATTTTGTGGAGGCCCAAGAGGTGAGACCTGTTAAAAATTATGTGGAGGCCCAAGAGGTGAGACCTGTTAAAAATTATGTGGAGGCCCAAGAGGTGAGACCTCTTAAAGATTTTGTGGAGGCCCAAGAGGTGAGACCTCTTAAACATTTTGTGGAGGCCCAAGAGGTGAACCTCTTAAAAATTATGTGGAGGCCCAAGAGGTGAGACCTGTTAAAAATTATGTGGAGGCCCAAGAGGTGAGACCTCTTAAACATTTTGTGGAGGCCCAAGAGGTGAGACCTCTTAAAAATTATGTGGAGGCCCAAGAGGTGAGACCTCTTAAAGATTTTGTGGAGGCCCAAGAGGTGAGACCTCTTAAAGATTTTGTGCAGGCCCAAGAGGTGAGACCTCTTAAAGATTTTGTGGAGGCCCAAGAGTGAGACCTCTTAAAGATTTTGTGGAGGCCCAAGAGGTGAGACCTCTTAAAGATTTTGTGGAGGCCCAAGAGGTGAGACCTCTTAAAGATTTTGTGCAGGCCCAAGAGGTGAGACCTCTTAAAGATTTTGTGGAGGCCCAAGAGGTGAGACCTCTTAAAGATTTTGTGGCAGGCCCAAGAGGTGAGACCTCTTAAAGATTTTGTGGAGGCCCAAGAGGTGAGACCTCTTAAAGATTTTGTGGAGGCCCAAGAGGTGAGACCTCTTAAAGATTTTGTGGAGGCCCAAGAGGTGAGACCTCTTAAAGATTTTGTGCAGGCCCAAGAGGTGAGACCTCTTAAAGATTTTGTGGAGGCCCAAGAGGTGAGACCTCTTAAAGATTTTGTGGAGGCCCAAGAGGTGAGACCTCTTAAAGATTTTGTGCAGGCCCAAGAGGTGAGACCTGTTAAAATTATGTGGAGGCCCAAGAGGTGAGACCTCTTAAAGATTTTGTGGAGGCCCAAGAGGTGAGACCTCTTAAAGATTTTGTGCAGGCCCAAGAGGTGAGACCTCTTAAAGATTTTGTGGAGGCCCAAGAGGTGAGACCTCTTAAAGATTTTGTGGAGGCCCAAGAGGTGAGACCTCTTAAAGATTTTGCGGAGGCCCAAGAGGTGAGACCTCTTAAAGATTTGTGCAGGCCCAAGAGGTGAGACCTCTTAAAAATTATGTGGAGGCCCAAGAGGTGAGACCTCCTAAAGATTTTGTGGAGGCCCAAGAGGTGACACCTCTTAAAAATTATGTGGAGGCCCAAGAGGTGAGACCTCTTAAAGATTTTGTGGAGGCCCAAGAGGTGAGACCTCTTAAAGATTTTGTGGAGGCCCAAGAGGTGAGACCTGTTAAAAATTATGTGGAGGCCCAAGAGGTGAGACCTGTTAAAAATTATGTGGAGGCCCAAGAGGTGAGACCTCTTAAACATTTTGTGGAGGCCCAAGAGGTGAGACCTCTTAAAAATTATGTGGAGGCCCAAGAGGTGAGACCTCTTAAAGATTTTGTGGAGGCCCAAGAGGTGAGACCTCTTAAAAATTATGTGGAGGCCCAAGAGGTGAGACCTCTTAAAGATTTTGTGCAGGCCCAAGAGGTGAGACCTCTTAAAGATTTTGTGGAGGCCCAAGAGGTGAGACCTCTTAAAGATTTTGTGGAGGCCCAAGAGGTGAGACCTCTTAAAGATTTTGTGCAGGCCCAAGAGGTGAGACCTGTTAAAAATTATGTGGAGGCCCAAGAGGTGAGACCTCTTAAAGATTTTGTGCAGGCCCAAGAGGTGAGACCTGTTAAAAATTATGTGGAGGCCCAAGAGGTGAGACCTCTTAAAGATTTTGTGCAGGCCCAAGCGGTGAGACCTGTTAAAAATTATGTGGAGGCCCAAGAGGTGAGACGGGTTAAAAATTATGCGGAGGCCCAAGAGGTGAGACCTCTTAAACATTTTGTGGAGGCCCAAGAGGTGAGACCTCTTAAACATTTTGTGGAGGCCCAAGAGGTGAGACCTCTTAAAAATTATGTGGAGGCCCAAGAGGTGAGACCTCTTAAACATTTTGCGGAGGCCCAAGAGGTGAGACCTCTTAAACATTTTGTGGAGGCCCAAGAGGTGAGACCTCTTAAAGATTTTGTGGAGGCCCAAGAGGTGAGACCTGTTAAAAATTATGTGGAGGCCCAAGAGGTGAGACCTGTTAAAAATTATGTGGAGGCCCAAGAGGTGAGACCTCTTAAACATTTTGTGGAGGCCCAAGAGGTGAGACCTCTTAAAAATTATGTGGAGGCCCAAGAGGTGAGACCTCTTAAAGATTTTGTGGAGGCCCAAGAGGTGAGACCTGTTAAAAATTATGTGGAGGCCCAAGAGGTGAGACCTGTTAAAAATTATGTGGAGGCCCAAGAGGTGAGACCTCTTAAAGATTTTGTGCAGGCCCAAGAGGTGAGACCTGTTAAAAATTATGTGGAGGCCCAAGAGGTGAGACCTCTTAAAGATTTTGTGCAGGCCCAAGAGGTGAGACCTGTTAAAAATTATGTGGAGGCCCAAGAGGTGAGACGGGTTAAAAATTATGTGGAGGCCCAAGAGGTGAGACCTCTTAAACATTTTGTGGAGGCCCAAGAGGTGAGACCTCTTAAAAATTATGTGGAGGCCCAAGAGGTGAGACCTCTTAAACATTTTGCGGAGGCCCAAGAGGTGAGACCTCTTAAACATTTTGTGCAGGCCCAAGAGGTGAGACCTCTTAAACATTTTGCGGAGGCCCAAGAGGTGAGACCTCTTAAACATTTTGTGCAGGCCCAAGAGGTGAGACCTCTTAAAAATTATGTGGAGGCCCAAGAGGTGAGACCTGTTAAAAATTATACGGAGGCCCAAGAGGTGAGACCTCTTAAACATTTTGTGCAGGCCCAAGAGGTGAGACCTCTTAAAAATTATGTGGAGGCCCAAGAGGTGAGACCTGTTAAAAATTATATGGAGGCCCAAGAGGTGAGACCTCTTAAACATTTTGTGGAGGCCCAAGAGGTGAGCCATAAATATATAAATTTTTCTTATTTACGGAGCAATTCTACGGCGGTTAAGGAGGAGGAGGAGGAGGTGGAGGAGGAAATGGCACTTCATACAGATGGCACTTCACTTTTGGCTGCTTTCCACGGTTGGAGAAGCAAAGTCCGGGTCAATCCACTTGCTGTTCATTTTGATTAGCGTCAGCCTGTCCGCACTGTCGGTTGACAGGCGGCTGCGCTTATCGGTTATAATGCCCCCGGCTGCGCTGAACACCCTTTCTGATAGCACGCTGGCGGCAGGGCAGGCAAGCACCTCCAAGGCGTACAGGGACAGTTCCAGCCACGTGTCCAACTTGGAGACCCAGTAAGTGTAGGACGCCGAGGGATCGGGGAGGACAGGGGTACGGTCTGCCAGGTACTCCCGCAACATCCGCCGATACTTGTCCCTCCTGCTGATAGCGGGCCCCGCAGTGATGGAAGTTGCACGAGGGGGTGCCATGAACGTGTCCCACACCTTGGAGAGTGTTCCCCTGGTGGCTGTGGGCCTGATAGATGTTGTGGGACTCTGGGAGACCCTCTCCTCTCTGCCGCCAGCGATGGTGGGTGGGAAAATCTCCATCATGTTCTGCACGAGTTCCCTCTGGTATTCCAGCAATCGATTCGTCCTCTCCTCTACCGGAATAAAAGAGGAGACATTATCTTTATACCGGGGGTCCAGGAGTGCGAAGACCCAGTACAGTTTGTTCTCCACTATCCGGACAACACGTGTGTCCCGGGAAAAGCAGCCCAGCATGAAGTCAGCCATGTGTGCCAGACTCTGAATAGGCATGACCTCACTGCCCCCACCAGAAGGATCACTTGCCATTTCCTCCTCTTCCTCTTCCGCCTCCTCTCCGCCCCATCCGCGCTGAACCAATGGGACGCACACAGCCTGACTGCTACCCTCGCCGCCAGCATCCTCCTCCTCTTCCACAGCCACCTCCACGTCGTCCTCCTCCTCATCCTCCTCCTCCTGCAACTGCCACCGTGAAGCAGACAAAAGTGTGGTCTGACTGTGTAGCTCCGTTGCGTCTCCTCCTACCCCCGTCTCCTCTGCGTGCAATGCGTTCTCCCTTATTGCGATGAGGGATTCTTTAAGGACGCCTAGGAGCGGGATGGTTACGCTCACTATAGCGTCCTCGCTGCTGACCTTCTTGGTGGACTCCTCAAAGATACGCAGTACATCGCATATGTCTGCCATCCATGGCCACTCGTGGTTGGCAAACTGAGGGAGCTGAGTTGGAGGCACGCGTGGATTCATAATCTGGTACTCCATCAATGCTCTCTGCTGCTCACACACCCTGGCCAACATGGAATAGGTGGAATTCCAGCGAGTCGGCAGGTCGCACAACAGCCGATGTTCAGGCAAATGGAGGCGTTGCTGGAGTTTTTTAAGCTAGCAGCAGCTACAGTTGACTTCCGAAAGTGAGCGCACAAGCGCCGCACTTTCACCAGTAGCTCTGCCAGGTTGGGGTAAGTCTTTAGAAATTTTTGGACTACCAGATTAAAAACGTGGGCCAGGCATGGTACGTGATCGAGTTCGGCAAGCTCCAGAGCCGCCACCAGGTTACGGCCGTTATCGCACACGACCATGCCTGGTCCTAGCTGCAGCGGCGACAGCCACATCTCCGTCTGCTGCAATATGGCGTCCCTCACCTCTGGGGCGCTGTGCTTCCTGTCGCCCAAGCTGATGAGCTTAAGCACCGCCTGCTGACGTCTCCCCGCGCCAGTGCTGCAACGCTTCCAGCTAGCGGCTGAGGGCGATGTTAAGGCGGAGGAGGAGGAGGAGAGGAGGAGGAGGAGGGGGGTTTATCAGAACCCATGCTGGCAATCTTGGCCGGGGGTGGTAGGTAGGCCGTCTCTGTTTGCGACCCCGTCCCCGCTTCCACTACATTCACCCAGTGTGCCGTCAAAGAGATGTAGCGTCCCTGGCCGCAAGCGCTTGTCCACGAGTCGGTGGTCAAGTGGACCTTTGCGCTGACTGCGTACCTCAGGGCCCGCCTGATGTTACGCGACACGTGCTGGTGCAGGGCGGGGACGGCACTCCGGGAAAAGTAGTGGCGGCTGGGGACGGAATAGCGAGGTGCGGCAGCCGCCATCAGGTCGCGGAAGGCCTGCGTCTCCACAAGCCTAAACGGCAACATCTCCAGGGCCAGCAGTTTGGAGATGTGGCAGTTTAAGGCTTGGGCTTGGGGGTGACTCGAGGCGTACTTCCGCCTGCGGTCGAACGCCTGCGAGATGGACAGTTGATGGGACGAGGAGTGTGAAGGTGCAGGCGAAGAGGCGGGGGAAGGGGAGGCTGAAGGAGAAGGCCCCAAAGTAGCCGAGGCAGAGGCAGATGTGGAGGTGTCCTGGCTGGAGATCTGGACCGCAGTGGCAGCACACAACAAAGGGGAAGAGGCAGTGGCAGCAGGACCGGGCGCAGGTTGTATTGCGTTTGCTCTCTCCCACTCAGCCCAGTGCTTGACTTCCAAGTGACGCCGCATGCCTGAGGTGGTCAGATTGCTCTTCTCAGAGCCCCTACTCAGTTTTGAGTGGCAGAGTGTGCAAACCGCGCTCAGTTTGTCATCCGCACAAACATTAAAAAATCTCCACACCACAGAAGTACGAGGCCTCGATGGGGGAGCTTCGCGCGACTGCCCGCTGCCGGGAACAGCTTCGGCCGTGCTGGCTGTGGCCTCACTACTCTGTCTGGACTGTCCTCTGCCTCTGGACATCCCTCTGCCTGTGGACATCCCTCTGCCTCTGGACATCCCTCTGCCTCTGGACATCCCTCTGCCCTCTTGCTGCCTTTTTCGGTGCTGCGCAGACCATCACCTCTCCACTGCTTTCCCCGCTGGACATCACCCCTGGCCAAGTGGGGTCGGTCATTTCGTCATCCACCACCTCCTCTTCCTCACTCTGCTCCTCCTCCTGCCCACT
This sequence comes from Rhinella marina, assembly GCA_900303285.1. Lineage (NCBI taxonomy): Eukaryota > Metazoa > Chordata > Amphibia > Anura > Bufonidae > Rhinella > Rhinella marina. The sequence continues at coordinate 1,640 of ONZH01012055.1, read as the reverse complement.
GGACATTCCAACAGCCTCCCTTGATGGCAACTGCGTCTCATCATCATCATCGCTCATGATAACAGATGCTGGTTCAGGGTCCACATCAGCAGGAGATGGCGAAAACTCAAGTGTTTGGGCATCACTACAAACAAATTCCTCTGCTAGCTCCTGGGATTCTTCCGGCACATCTGAAAAAGGACCCGAAAAGAGCTCCTGGGAGGGGTCAAGGGTGGGATGACTCTGTTGGCCAGGTGTGGAGGAAGGAGGGTCAGAGTGAGACTGTGTGGATGACTGGCTGGTGGACAACTGTGTGGAAGCGCTATCGCTATCCATTGCACCACCTGTTCAACCTGCTCAGGCCTCAACAGCGGTGTAACTCGCCCCCTGCTTAACTGTCCATAAAGGCAGGGATTCTGGATGAGTGGGATCCTGGCTGACCCTCACCAGCACGCATTGTATCCCCACTGGCTTCAACAAGGCCACCAACAGCATTTCCGCGCCCCCGTCCTCGTCCACGTCCGATTCCGCTAGCCCCCCTCCGCATTTTATTTTTTTTTGGTTGCAAATACAATATTTGGGTATATAATTAGGTATGTGAAATAATTTAGCAAGAGAACGCACAGTATAGTGGCCAATTAAAAGGCCTAGATATTGTATATTTCAAGGTACACTGCCGTGTACTAACTGAACAGACGGTGGGTATTTACACCAGGTATGTGAAATAATTTAGCAAGAGAACGCACAGTACAGTGGCCAATTAAATGGCCTAGATATTGTATATTTCAAGGTACACTGCCGTGTACTACTGAACAGACGGTGGGTATTTACACCAGGTATGTGAAATAATTTAGCAAGAGAACGCACAGTACAGTGGCCAATTAAATGGCCTAGATATTGTATATTTCAAGGTACACTGCCGTGTACTAACTGAACAGACGGTGGGTATTTACACCAGGTATGTGAATAATTTAGCAAGAGAACGCACAGTACAGTGGCCAATTAAATGGCCTAGATATTGTATATTCAAGGTACACTGCCGTGTACTAACTGAACAGACGGTGGGTATTTACACCAGGTATGTGAAATAATTTAGCAGAGAACGCACAGTACAGTGGCCAATTAAATGGCCTAGATATTGTATATTTCAAGGTACACTGCCGTGTACTAACTGAACAGACGGTGGGTATTTACACCAGGTATGTGAAATAATTTAGCAAGAGAACGCACAGTACAGTGGCCAATTAAATGGCCTAGATATTGTATATTTCAAGGTACACTGCCGTGTACTAACTGAACAGACGGTGGGGTATTTACACCAGGTATGTGAAATAATTTAGCAAGAGAACGCACAGTACAGTGGCCAATTAAATGGCCTAGATATTGTATATTTCAAGGTACACTGCCGTGTACTAACTGAACAGACGGTGGGTATTTACAACCAGGTAATGTGAAATAATTTAGCAAGAGAACGCACAGTACAGTGGCCAATTAAATGGCCTAGATATTGTATATTTTCAAGGTACACTGCCGTGTACTAACTGTACAGACGGTGGGGTATTTACCACCAGGTTATGTGAAATAATTTAGCAAGAGAACGCACAGTACAGTGGCCAATTAAATGGCCTAGATATTGTATTTCAAGTACACAGCCGTGTACT